>JAKTRH010000096.1:0-52703 GCA_030579575.1 Sporopachydermia lactativora
ACTATTACTATTACTATTACTATTACTATTACTATTACTATTACTATTACTATTACTATTACTATTACTATTACTATTACTATTACTATTACTATTACTATTACTATTACTATTACTATTACGATAGACATTTCTATAAATGTTTCCTATACACTTGCTTTTATGGATTATTCAGAAAACTACTGAGAAATCTGGCCGCAGATTCATATAGAAAGCAGCGGGGAACGGCAACTTCTGAAGCAGATTTCCTGTTAAATTCTCTATCAAGTCATTGCTGCAAGCAATATGAGAGTCTAACTGTTGTATATCTCGTTTATTTCTCGTTTTTGCTACTATTATTTCAGAATTACAATCGAATCCCAATTCAAACCTCACAAACCTCCAATGGTAAAAGATACATACAATTCTACGAACTTACGAGTATAATTTAGTTATATATCCACCAAAATAGATCAGATTAAATAGATCAAATCTCCCTTCTTCGAAATTTACTCTCGTCACACTCCACCATCCTTTCAATTTCCACTTCCACTTCCACTACTATCCTCCACCCTTCTAACCCTACAACGCCTCATAATACTCCGCCACAGCATCATCACAGTACTCCCAAAACTTCTTGCCTCCTCCAGCCTCCATTGCCGTCTTCACAGACTCCTTCACTACGCCCATCTGCCCCCAGGGAATCACATACCCGCCATTCTGCTCGGGAGTAATCTCAGGGCTCAATGCAGCATACAACTCAGTGTACGCTCCTTTCTCCGCATGATGCGGAACAAAAGACACGGCAAACCGGACTATTCTCGGAGATGTATCAAACAACCCAGTCGCTAAATACCCCGGATGCACAGCTATAGAAACTACGTTACGAAAACTACTATTATTACTATGAGCAAATGGCCAATAGTAAGCTTGATACAAACATCCAGTTTTACTCTGGCAATACAAGCCGAGCAGGTCGCTGTTCCGGGAAGTTTCGCCGTTGATATCCTCAAAATCAATCCCGCCAGGTTGTCGGCCCATCTGGTGCGCCGAGGAGCTGAGCCACACAATTCGGCACGGATACTTCGCAGCTCGGTGATCCGGGAACTCGGCAGTGGCTCGGAGAATGAGCGGATCCAGCAGCTTCTGCAGCAAATGGTGGGCAATACAGTTTACCCCCAGTTGATAGTCAAAGCCTTGAACCGTTTTGAGCCCCTTAGCGGGCATACAAACTCCAGCATTGTGAATTATCAGATGTACAGCTTGGGTTTCAGCAGCTATAAGCTGAGCAGCGGGCCGAATAGTCGTCAGATCGGCTAAATCGACGGGGATAAATTTGAGGTCCGCGCCGGGTGTTTCCTGGGTGATTTCTTCAATTGTTTGTTTAGCTTTTGCCTCGTTTCTGGCCAATATGAACACTTTAGCGTGTTGTCGGGCTAAAAGCCGAACAGTTTCTTTGCCGATGCCGGCATTCCCGCCTGTCACGACGGCAGTTCGGCCTGTGAGATCCGGGTATTTTTCTGGGGTGAATTCTGGTGTCCGGGGCCAAATATGGGACACAATTTGCCAGTTTTCAGACAACCAGCCCATAATTGTGATGTCCTGAGGTGATAAGGATAATATATGCTGAGCCGTGGGCTTCAGAGGGGATTTACGGTCCGAAAGAAGGAGATATAGCAGTGGTAGGGGTGCTGGATTACGAAGAATAGTTTATACTCATAATACGAGTGATTCAGTGAATATTGGCAGCCTGTAGAGCACTATAGACGATTAAAACGCGGAAGAAAGATCGCCGAATTGCCGAATCGCCGAGTTATCGGCTTCACTTCGGGTCTCACTCTGGCATCAGGAGGAGACGCGAAGTGTATAATAAGCGACAAACGTCGCGTCACTTTCCGCTTACGTCATCTCAAATATGACAAAAGTGAACCAATCATCAGGAGTGGAAAGCAGACTGAAGTGACGTCCCAGACACTCCTATAAACACTCTCATATCTCTAACTCCACTTTTCTATTTCTGCTTAGCAAACTACTACATCCATATATATAGCACGGTGAACGCTTCGGCATAAACATCCCACTCTCATCATCATTAAACATTGACGTAATCCTAAATTAATACCCACTGCAACACAGTGAGACGCAAAGTGCTACCCCGAACACAGTGAGACGCGATGTTCAGCCGGCTCGGCTCGGTTCTTTTTTTCATTCTACGGTAATTTATCATCTCGGCAACCTCATTAAATCCTCCTAAACTACCAAGAAAAACCCACCAAATTCACTACCAATTTCACTAAGAATCCCTGCTTGAATCCCGTCGCGTAAATCCCCCGTAAACCACTCCTGCGCCCCACAGATTCACTTCAATTCCCTGGTATCCCGCGTATTTTTCCACTCATTAACTACGCATGGATATAAAATGCTATAAAGTACACATAAATCCTACTAAAACGTCCCTAAAAGACCTGAAATCTCTCCTATAATATCGGAAATCTCTCCTATATATCTCCAACCCATTCTGGCCCCGGTTTTCCACCAATATGATCTCTCATACCGTGTATTCTCAGTCTCTTTCCGCTTCCTGCCCGCATATCCGGGTGGAAGTCGTGTTTGAGTCAACTCCGGTGTTTGCCGGCGATTGTCTTTGTGCAATTGTGAAATTCCGGAACGTGAAAAAATGTGGCGCAATGCCGGCAATTCGGAAAAGCCGAACGCCGCTTTCGGGCCGAACTCCCCTCGGCTCGGCTGTTTCGTTAGTATCTGTGGCTCAGGAATCGGAGGATCTGCTATATAAATCGCGTCGGACTTCCGCGCATTCTATACACGTGGGTAGCGTTGTGAACGACGGAGCGGCGGAAGCTGCGCCGTCTCGTAGTGTTTCGTATGGTGATATTTCTGTTGTAGGATCTGAGGGGGGTGTAAATGTGGCTGAGGGGGCTGAAAGGTCTGGAAAGGCTGAAAAGGCTGAAACTGTGGCTGAGGAGGCTGAGCCACGTGATAGTAGACAGCGGATTTTAGAAAATATTACCGAATCTGATCGGAAATCGGATTCGGAATCGGAATTGCACTTACAATCGGAACCAAATTCGGCAATTGACCCAAATATGCCGAAAAATCCAATAAATCAGCCACAATCTTCTCCCAATTCAGCCAAGCCAAGCCACAGTCAGCCACAGACCCCTCAAACCCCACTTCCATCTGCTAATCCCACAGAATCACTCTTACTCGGATACATCCAACTATTCGGATATCTCGTAGCGGAAGACCCAGAAATAATCAATCCACAAACTTTCTCAGCCACACAAAAACGTACAATCGTCGGTGGCGCACTCGGTGGCGTCGCCGGACTTGAAATCTCTCATCCCGATAAGCCGGGACTCCTCAGCGGACTCACCGCCGGATTTGAATCTCTGTGGAGCAAATTCGACTTCCAATCCCGAAACCCCCAACACCCAGAGTACCGCCAACACCTCCCAGGTTACAAACGGCATCCGCCGGAACGAATTCTCCCGATTTTCTCTACTCCGAGGTCCCTGGCGTTCACAGAAATCTCTCTGGCCCCTGGCGAATCCCGTAGTTTCCTGTATCGGCTGAATCTCCCGCGGGAACTCCCGCCGTCGTGTCCTTCGGGCCGAGCTGTTTCTGTGGCTTATGATTTAATCATCGGAGCGGAACGGCACGGGGAGAATTTCACTCCGGAATGTCCCGTTGTGGCGTATCCGCTGAGAGTAATGGGGTATATGGACGGAGACGGATATTGTCCGGAGTTCCGATGGGAAAGTCCGATAATTGAGCTGGAAGACACGTGTTATTTGCAGCCTATTTCGGGTCTGCATGCCGAGTTTCGGGATTTCGGCTCGGGGAATGCTCGGAGGAAAACGGAGACGGAACGGATAACGGAGAAAGCGGAAGCTCGGGAATTAGTAGTGGAAAGTATGCGGAAGTTTTACGGCATGCATTATGGGAATCGGGCTGGGATTGTAGGAGAAGGAAAGCCGAGTTCTGTGGCGCAGGCGCAGACGGAAGCCGAGCGGCAGTTTTGGCGGGGCTGTGCCGAGATTGGAGCGGAGGGGCAGTTTATAGAAAGCGGGGAAAGCGGGGAAAGCGGAGACAATGGAGATTCCGGAGATTCCGGCAGCCGAGTAGCTGAAAATGTAACGCTGGTTATGCAGAAACTTATGATGAAAAGAAGCGGGGTAACTGCGGGGTTGAAATTAAACCCATTTTATTCCGATCCGCGTTCTCGGTACGAAATCACGTGTGGAGGCCAATTAGTAACAATTGTTACACTAACGCGGAATTTTTACCGTATTGGGGACCGTGTGGCAGTCAGTTTAGAGCTGAATAATGCTGCATGGCAGTATGCGTGTCATTTAGCAGTTTTGTGTTTAGAAACGTCGGAAGAAGTCGGAAACGGATTGGCACAAATGGCACAAAGCGACCAATCATCAGGGGATGTGGCTGAGGTGGCTGAGGAGAGAGCCGAAGAAGCTGAAAGGAGAGCCGAAGTGGCCACCACTAAAGAAACCCGTAAACCTTTCTGGTCAGCACGTGAAATCTCCTACCGCACAAAACAGGAATACGATAAAGTCTCCGCTTCTTGCCATAACGTCGATCTCGTGACTTTGGACCTGAATATCCCGTTGAACGCCACACCGACTTTCAGTATGCAGGATTTCCGATTCCGGTGGTATTTGGGGCTGAATCTCATAATATCCAAGCCGGAAAAAGCCACAGCTGAGCCTCCGAAGCTGCTGCGCCCCGTTTATGCCGACGAACTCGGCGTTCGGTACAGCGGAGTGCCGGCAATGCCGTGTATGGATTTCTACTGTCGGATTCCGATTAATGTTATACCGAGCAATGTTGATTTCAGCGGGCTGATAGTAAAGCGGTAGATGAGGGGTTGTCAGGGGAAAATTTCCGGTTTCAATTGTGGCGCAGTTCCGAAATATCCCGAAATATATCGAAATATGCTAACATATCCGACATAGTTTCCGTTATTGCGGATTCCGGAATACAATTTGGCCGGTATCATTTCCGGTTTGTATAATATCCGAAATCGGACTTATCTTCTCCGATATCCACCACATCGTCTCCGCTTTTCCCCCTAAATGACCAAAACTCGCCATTTCTTCTATACGACGGGAACGACGGATGCGGGGTTTCAGTGGGGTCCCACTAAATAACTGCCATATCGGCTGTGTAAAATACCGAATTCCCCAACAATTATCGGCATTTTTATCATATCATTTTATGTGTTTTCTAACCCCCAATTATCGTATAATTTTTACAGCTGCTAATTGTTTATTAGGTGATCATCAATTACCCTTTCAATTTCAATCCCTCAATTGCTATTTTTCACTACTAAAAGTACTGGTTATAATTACTGGTATTTGGGCTTATCAGACTTGTGGAAAACCGGAGAAAACCTGGTAGAATTGCTGGTTTTTGTATTCCGTTTTTATCCCGTATTATCCCGTATTATCCCGTATTATCCCGTATTATTTCCTGTTTCTCCGTCTGAGGCTCGGCGTGATTTACGGCTTTCCTGATGGCCTAAAGAAGGAAAGAAAGAAGGAAACGAAAGGAAAGGAAAGGAAATTCCCTTTATTTCTATTACCCCGCATTGCCCCACATCTACCCGCATTGCCCCACATCTACCCCACTATGCCACAATCTCCACAAAATATCTGGCCTTCGGGTTTTTCCCTCTCAGCTCCGTCTTCACCAGCTATTCCGAACTCCGTCCCGACCTCCGTTCCGAATTCGGCACCACAAATCCCAAATACAGCACTCGAACGACTCGTCCGCAACCCGCATTCTCTGCCGGCTGTCCCGCCCCCAGTGGCCGCTTCTCTCAGCGGATCTCGGCACGAAGAACGGATAAAACAGGAAATGGAAGACGCTCGGCAACTCCGGAGGCTGAAAATGGAAAAAACTCGGCTAGATAGAGTTCTCCAACACAGCCACAATACCATCGGAACTTTAAACCCCGCGTTTCGGCAATTACCGGGAATTAGTATAGACGATAGTGTAGTACAGTTAGCATCTCAGCCTGGTAGTCATTCATTTGTAAGTTATAATTCCAATTCTGCTATCCCACTTATCCGAAGACGGAGATCTTCTTCCGCTGCTGCGCCACGCCGAAGCCGTGCTGCTTCCGTTTCCGGCCCAGGTTCCGAAATCTTCCGTCTGAGTATGGGAAATATACGTAATTCTTCATCTGATGCTTATGCTATTGATGAAAACGATCAGGATTCCGATGAAAACGATAATGAAGTGGTAAAGCTGTTAGGGAGGAATATCTCGCCGAAATTGAAGTATCCTTCATGGTTTTCTACTCGTAAATCACAGCCTTTGCTGTCTCCATCGTCTTTGAAATTCCTAAAACCAAGTAAACATTCAGAAGCAGCTTGTAATGATGGAAATGATGGAAATCCATCAGATTTGCTTCTCCCTAGACCCCAGGATTTACAAATTGCTATTCCCAATAACTGGGACGGGAAATGGGTTCCCAAACCTCCTG
The DNA here is from genome assembly GCA_030579575.1 of Sporopachydermia lactativora. Classification (NCBI taxonomy): domain Eukaryota; kingdom Fungi; phylum Ascomycota; class Sporopachydermiomycetes; order Sporopachydermiales; family Sporopachydermiaceae; genus Sporopachydermia; species Sporopachydermia lactativora. The sequence goes on from JAKTRH010000096.1 coordinate 6,506, forward strand.
GGACCCGTGGGAGGTCATATTCGGCTTCGGATATGGATTTTCTACCGGGATTGAACTCCATTTCAAGGAGACTTCATCAGCGGTATGAAGCATATAGGCAGCCGTATTTAGCTCAGTATAAAAGCCATCATCATCGAGTAAAACAGGGTATTGGCGCTCCTACGTGGTCCTGGAATCCTTCATTTCTTCGTAGATCTTCAGCAGGAGCAGCAGGAGGAGGAGGAGGGGGAGAAATTCAGAATAAGCAGGAATTTTGGAGAGCTGAGAGGGAAATGTATATGAGGGATTGGCGTAGGGAGAGGGCGTTTCTAGGTCAGATTGATAGGAGGAAGAAGAAGTCGTTTTCGTAGGAGGGGAAGGAAGGAAGGAGGGAAATATGGGAAAGGTAAGTTGTAGGATTGGTGGAATAATGAAAACCGTAGAGGAGGGAAGGAAAGGAGGAAAAAGGGGGAGAAGAGAGGAGAAAAATGGAATAATAGGAGAAGAAATAATAGGAGAAGAAATAGTAGGAGAAATATTGAGAATGGAATCTTAGGAAATGGAAGCTGGAAAAGAGAATTTCCTCACAGCTTGGCTACGGATAATTGCAGCAGTTTTCCTCAATTCTGAGAAGGAAAGGGGAAATTAGAAGTGCAAATATTGGAATGGAAAATGGAAAATGCAGAAATATTATGTTATTTTCCGAGGTTCTAAGAAAACAGCAAGGTAGTCATGGTAAACGGAAAGGCGGTATATACTCTATTTTATTTGTATGCCTGCCGTATTCCTGTATTCCAGTATTCCAGTATTCCTGTATTCCAGTATTCCAATATTCCAATATTCCAATATTCCTTTCCCTCCAAGAGCCAACCCTTCAAAGTAGAAAGTACTTTATTATCATATCGCTTCCATTCTACTTCTACCTTTACTTCTACTTCTACTTCTACTTCTTCTTCCTGCTTTTATTCTGCACTCTCGGATCTCGAAATCACCTGTTAATTCATCCTTCCAATCCATTAGACGGCAATTCGGCAACTCGGCTTTTTCCGGTTTTCTTTCTCCGAGAGCCGAGCAAAGAAACAGCGGAACGCCAAAAGAGCCAATACTAGGGATCCGCTGAGGGGAACCGATTTGTAGATTTTATCGTAGTTTTCTGGGACTTTTGCTAGTATCTGGCTGATATAGTATAGTCTCACAGGAGCTCCTTCTATGATAACCCATAGATTTACCCTGTAAGGAAGCCGATTCTGATACTCCTGATATTTCTGAGATCCCTGGTTACTATAGAATCTCAAGCCTGGAATCTGATTAAACATCAGCTGGCTAGTGGAGTAAAACTCATATATTGATGGCTTATTCCAGTCAAGAAGTGCACATTGAAGGGGAGAAACAGTAGAATTCGGGAATTCAATGATTCGGTGAGTTTATAATTCAGGGATTTAGGAATGAAGTAATTCAGGAATTCAGGAACTCGTCAATTTAGCAATTCTTTGCTTTTTCCTACTAGAATTTACTAAATTCCAACTCAAGAAACGACAAAATTCAAGAAATCTCAAACCTGTCAATTTATTTCCTATCAAAAGGTATGAAAAACTACGTCTACAACCTCTCAGCAACATCACTGATGTTCTCTTGCTATCAGGAAAGAATCAGACTGGAGAAAAACTCAATGGCTGGTTTATGGGGAGGTATAGAAATACCTGGATAGGAGAGAATTTTATCTAAGCAGTTGCTGGAGAGGAGAAAAACTATACTATGAAGGAGCTGTAATATGAAAGAGTTGTAGTATCTTGAAATTCATTTATGTATTCTGAGGTTTCATATTTGAATTCAAGAGTCCAGAGTTATTACTCGGGTTCAACTTCTTCAAGCTGGGAGAAATATCACTTTTCCTCACTTAAAGTAATAAATTATTCTTGTTATTGGGGATATTTCTTGTTATTCTGGTGATTTATGCTGATTTTGAGAATTTCGTCTAAAGAATTTCCATTAGGATTTCCAGTCAACGATTGAGTCTCTGGAAAATTCAAACTTCTGTCATCCAGGGGTTTTAACTGGAAATTCCATGGAAATTTTCTGGTTTACTCCTAAGAATTATTCTTCTTTCCTTGAAGAACAGCTAAAGAAATGAGGAGTTTTATATGTATAATCTGATTCAGTTTGGTCTACTATGATGGTTTCCTTACCGAATTGCTGGTATATCATTATAAAGATTTGTGATACAATTGGTGATCTTCTAATCTTCTTAATCTTCTGTCAAATATACATACTATTTCTTATGGTATTTCCTTCTTATACTTCAAGCTGGAGAGAAAAAGTCAGGTTTTTTCCAATATTACAGGGGACTGGCGACGAAAAAATGAGAAGGAGAAGGAAACAGAAATGAGCAAATTGAAGGAGATATAAGGAAGAAGGTAACGGAAGGGCAGAAGGTGTTTGGCATTAGTGAGTGGAAATGAGGCTATGAAAAAAGCAGAGTATCAAAGTATGAAAAGAGCAGAATATGAAAGTATGGACAGAGGAGAGGACCGAAGGACTAAAATAGCAAATACGAAATACGAAATACGAAATACGAAATTACGATATACGATATACGAAAATAGCATAATATCAAACTAGCAAAATGGCAGATTATCATAATATCATAATATCAAAGTAGCAAAGTAGTAAAGTAGTAAAGCAGCAAACCATTAAAACAGTAAACCAGTAAACCAGTAAAGCAGTAAAGCAGTAAACCAGTAAACCATTAAAGCAGTAAACTATCATGATACCTGTATATCGGAATATCAAAACAGCACATCATCAAAGTATGAAACTGCCAGAACATCAGAATACCAGAATACCAGAATATCAATCAATTCATCAATATCACCCATCTTTCCCTCTCTAATCTGTCAACTTCCCAGATAACTCTCTAAATGGAATGGCAAAGTAGAAATTCTCATCTATTAACAAATAACACACCTCCTTAAGCAAACAATTATCATCCCTTGGATATCATACTACTAATAACTCCTACTGAAAAGTACACATATCACCACATTCTCATACATTTATTTATCATCACACCCCCATCATTCTCTCCACTTTCACATCCCCCTCTCATATCTACATATTATAAAATCAAACAGCCAGCCTTGTATTCTGCCAAATCCTTCAAATCCTTCAAATCCTTCAAATCCTTCAAATCCTCATATCTTCTACATATTTACACCCTTCTAACATCTTCCTTTCCCCCTCCTACTCACATTTCACGCTAAATACCTATACAGCGACCTGTCATTCGCATCTCTCTCTAAATACTCCTTCTCAAGCAAACTCTGAATCCTCTGTTTAATCATACTAGGAGATGGCTTGAACCTCGTATTCAACATCCTTATAACTTCCCCCATTAAATCGTTATGCCGTAATTCTTTCCTACTCTTCATTACTCTTACGATCGCTGCGTCAGTCTCAAAATTGCGTGCCTGCTGAACCTCGGCTAAAGTATTCCGTCTCTCGGCTTCCTCTTCTAACCGAGCTGTGCCATTTGCGGCAACTCCGCCCCCGGAACTCGGATGAGCCGTTTGTGCTGCTTGTGCCGCTTGTGTAGCCGCTGCAGACGAAGCAGAAGATATAGTAAGTACTTTCACTTTCACTGTAGGACTTTCAAACCCGTAATTGAAATAAAACTTATCTCCAGGTCGAATATCCTTAGATTTCGGTTCTTTAATCAACAAACGCGTCCTCGGAGCAACAGCAAGAGACTGCAAATGCCGTACTAAATCCGGTCGCGGGATTTGTGTAGCAGCTTCAATCTCTTCTACTGTAAGAGGTTTTTCTACTGGGATATCAGCAAATTGGCTCATAATGATATAAGCATATACAGCCATATTTACTTCATGGGTACGACGTTTGAAAGCCATTTTCACGTCTACAGACCCGTGATTGGGTGCAAACGTGAGAACTCTCCCGCTATGGCGTGACCCATAGAAATTTGAGAATTTCTGTCTTACAAATTCCAGTTCTGGTGGGTAAATTACCTGTTTAGCGTCCTGTGGGACTGCCATTGGCCAGAAATTAGACGTCAGTACGTCTATATGAAGATCTACGGGTTTACTATTTGATTTACTTGGTTTACTTGGTTTACTTGAGGGTTGAACACTTTCTAACCCTTCAGCTGACTGCTGAGAAGCTCCCTGACTGATTTGGAACTGTTTAAATTCCTCTGTAAGGTCTGCGGATACTTTCAAATCTTTAAACATCGCTTCCAGCTTAGAAGTGAACGCTGTGCCGACTTCCAGGTTTATCTTACCAATCATAGCCCTTTCAGCATCCTCAGAAACTGTTTTCCCAGTAATTAATCTCCTAGCTAAATGGTTCTTATAGTATCGTTCAAATAGATCTTTATCAGCAATGAATCGGAATAGCACAATTGCTTGTTGTAATACAGCTTCGATCTCCTCTTCTGTTTTATCTTTAAACCCTTTCTTCATGTGCTCGTCTATAAACAGGGAAAGATACTCTGCTACTTTTTCGTTATCGTTTACAACTTCAGCGAAGGGTTTCTCTATACTAGCAAGCAAATCCTGATCTCGGGGGAAACATTCCTGGTATATTCTATCGTAGTCAGCTCTGAGTTGGAGTATTTGGCTTACCCAGGAAATAGCAGCAGCTGTAGGGGAATTTCCTGATCGTTTATCTCGTTTATTACTAGATTTTGACCCATTTGACCCATTTGAGGACCTTTGATCGGATATAGCTTGCCGACAAGCCGCTGTAATCTCCGAACCAGACGCCCTGATAAGCGCAGCAAGCTGATATCCCAGTACTTTGCCGTGCGGGTCCACACGGTGCAGTAACGTATAGATAAGCTTGATATCCTCTATCTTACTATTAGAAACTAAAAACGACAATCCTCGGGATTTCAGTTCCAAAACTCTTTGCGCATTATGAGCTACAAGCACAGTTTCCAACTGCTGAGTCAGTTTAGTGAAAGTTTCCTCTGGTAAGAATAAAGCAGCTCTGTCTTCCTCAGCTCTAAGCCAATCCTGTATTCTCCAGAAATATCCAGCAGCATCAGCAATTTCCAGTAACGCTGCGGCCCGCGCAGTGTAATAGGAGATCGATTCCGCTAGGAAAGGTGCTTCAAAAGCTCCGGCGTATACAGTTTCAGCTGTAGCGTTATCCTCGGGTAAAGATTCAATCATATTTACAACCGCTTTTATGAGTAGTTTATCTACGATTTCCCCGTCTCGATCACGGGTTATTTCTGCTACAACTACGCGGGTAATAGCCGATAGAACCGCCGAGTTATCCTCACGGAGTAACTTATCCCGGAAAACTCCGAGGGCGGCATCGTATATAAGTGGGATTCTCTGTTCTCGGCAATAAGCTCTATCTAAGTACATTAAAACGTCCGAAACCATACGCATACTGACGGTGTGGTCTTCCCATATTTGGCGTAGAGTTCGCAGAAACTGGCCGCAGGGATCGGATAAAACAGGGGCGGAAGCGGATGCGGATGCGGAAGTGGAAGTGGAAATGGAAATGGAATTAGCTATACCGGAAGAACCAGAGGAACCAGTAAATCCTGGAAGCAGAGGCAAAAGCGGAACCAGCTGCTCTTGACGTACTTCTAATAAATGAGTTGCTATCTGCTGTAAAACAGCGTCATAAAGCTGTTTGCCATGTTTCCGTAGAACTAAAGAGTACGCAGTTCTGTAAAGCTGTTCAAAGGACAGTTTTGAAGCGTTTTTCTTCTCAATCTCGCGGATAGCAGATGACAGGACGTTCCACGCTGATTGGAAATCGATTTCCCCTGCTAAATTCTTCCGCGGGGGGCGAATCCGCGTTCTTTTCACTCCCGACATGGCGGGGATGAGCGTAAAACAGCTTGTTGGGAATTCAGAATAGAGGAAATAGTGAGTTCTTAGAGGAATTCAGGAGGGTTTCTTTACCAGAGTAGTGCAGTGATTGTGGCTGGGGTTATAGTTAGTTAAAAGCAGTTAAAAAATATCCGTTTTACCCGCCTCCGTTCCGTTCCGTTTCGGCTTTATTTGATCTTCTCGGAACTAATCTAATCATTTTTGTGGAGTTCCGAATATTCAGTAAAGGCACCAACAGCCCTGTTATGGGACATCCGTTTTAGGAAGGTGTACAAATGGGTACACTCAATGCACCCATACACCCATATACCTTCGGGTCTCCTCTTGTTATTTTTCCTTAATTATATTCGGCATTTCAACTGTTCCGCTTTTCGGCAACGGAACGGAGTTGATACAAAAAAAGTTCGGGCCGAAATATGGTACAAACTAATTAAGCGGGGATCGGCAAACTTACTGTGAAAGTTTTATACCGATTACTCCGTTTTAAGGCTGTTTATCTCACCTATATTACCTATATTACCTATATTACCTATATTACCTATATTACCTATATTATCTCTATCTATAATATCCCTCGGCACAGCATCTCGGAATCTCAGCCTATCGGAATATCCGCCATGTCGTCGGACCTGCTTGATGTGCTGGATATCAAAGGCCGCAGCGAAGAGCCGGCTAAAAAGAAACCGAGACTGGAAACTCCGCCAGCTCCTAAAAGAGGTGAAGCAATGCAAAGAGAATTATACGCTTTACTAGGAGAAAACACTCCATCAGCTGTTTATCAACCACGGAATCGGTTTAAAGAGAGGCTGAATTTGGTGAAAAAAGTCACGCCATGGCGGTGGACTCCATTTGTAAACGGTGCTCGTTCCGATGGCCTTCAGTTGTATCATTGGAGTCGCGGAGCAACGGAAGTAACAGCGGGGATCGGAGATGTCGGAACGGATGGTACCACAGAAACTACGGGGGCTCCGAGCTCGGGTAATCGGGAAAAATACCTTTTTGAGCAGTATAATCAACAAATATCTCTTCCGACGTTCACAGAAGAAGAATATCGGAAACATCTAGCCGATTTACCACAATTAAGACATAATAAGTGGACTTATGCGGAAACTAAGTACCTTTTCGACGTTTGTAAACGTTATGATTTGCGTTGGATTGTGATAAATGATCGATATAACTATATAGAAGAAGTAAAAAGTACTTTAAACCCTGAATCAGGGAATGGCGAGGAAAAGAATGGGAAAGAGGATGAAAAGCCACAATCAGCCACACCACCGGCTCGTACTTTAGAAGACTTGAAAGAATGTTTTCTTGCCGTTTGTAAAGCCCTAACAGAAGCCAACCATACACCAGGAATGCCGTGGTCCCCACAGGAAACGGAACTCCTCAAGGCTCTCCAGTTTGATAAAGAAGAGGAAATCACGCGTAAAAAGTATTTAGAAAGGCTTTTAGCTCGTTCTCCGGCTGAATTGGCGGAAGAAGAAGCACTTATGATTGAATCACGTAGATTTGAAATGGCAGCAAAGAAAACTCTTCAAGAGAGGTCAGCTTTGCTTCAATTTCTAGATTCTCCACATGCTAATGGGTCAATTGCTCAGTATCTTACTAGCGGTGGACTTCAGCAGCTTATTGATAGTCTTATGGGTGAGAAATCAAAGAAACGTAGGATTGGAGATGCTGAGAAGGCAATTCCTATTGTAAAACCGAAGCGGGAGAAGGAGAAAAGTCGTAAAGATAAGGAAAAAGATAAGGAGAAGGATAAAGAGAGAGAGAAAGAGCGGGAGAGTGAAAGGGGGAAAGATAGGAGTGATAAGACGGAGAAAATGGATAGAAATGGGGCAGAAAAGGGAAGGAAATTAAAGCAAGTAGGGGATAATCGGGAAATTTCTGTAGGTTTAGGAGAAGATTCTGGTTTTTCTGGTTCTAAAATGGAATCACAGGATGAACCAAGTCTTGTAGCTCAGTTATTAAGTAAAAAACTCACTGCTAAGGAGGAAGCAGCTTTTGGAATTGCTTTCCATGATAAATTATCAGCTGGAGTTCATTTCCGGTCGAGTAAATTGTCATCTTTTAAGCCTACACTGCAGAATAAGATAAATGGAGTTTTGGCGGAGTTGAATCTCCCGCCCAAACCGATAATGCCGACTGCTAAAGTGTGTGCGAAGTTTGAGAGTTTTTTACAGACTATCAATGTATTATTGGAGACGAAGCGGCAGGCTGATAAGTTAGAGGCGGAAGTGAAGATTTTGAAGAGTCAGAAAGCTGTAGGAAACCCTCAGGGGCAGTGAGCGGAGAGGAGGGTAGAAATTATGGGAAATGTAGTAAGAAATATGAGTTAATTGGCTGGTCAGGTGTGTAGACAGTATATAATGAGTTTTATATAATGGGTTTTTTCTGTAAATTCAGAGGTTTTGTAGTAGTTAGGAATTAGGAGGTTGAGATGTGGATGGGAAGTAGAATGTATAGTTTTGAGGGTGTTTGAGGGTGTTTGAGGGTGTTTAGAGTGTTGAGATGATGATATTCTTTGTAGTATCTATACTATTTATAATCTGTGTGTTGTTTAATTTCTGTTTGCTATCCTCTAACTTCTATTCTCTTCTCTAACCTCTATTATATATAATCTCAGTAATTACAGTGTATTGTATGCTATTAGCTGTGTAAAGCAGAAGAATCAAAGAACTATCGTACTGTATCGCATACTATGCAATGAAATAGCAACAACTGTTAATGACCAGCAGTATATATATTAATCGTTGTTTCTTAGTGTTCCAGGACCTTTTGAATATCTACAATTAACCATCTGTAGTCTGCAATTCTCTTCTATAGTCTGTGCTATTCGATCTATTCATTTCTCTATGTATTCTAGACTATGTTATTTGCTTCTCGAGTCTATAGTCAATTATAAATATATATATTCAACCTTGAACCTATGAATTTTAGGCCATCGATAATCTATATCAAATATGGATACTCCCAGTTCTTTCTTTATTAAATATGGATATCCCCAGTTCTTTCTTCATTAACAATGCATACTCCTATTCTATTCTCATTTTTACATTCAGCTGCTTGAACTCCATCATTCTATTCAATTGTTAATCATCTTCCTGTTCTAATACTAGTGATTTCGTGATTTCTTCTTATCCTTTTATCCTGACTTCCCTCTGACATCCCTGCTATTATCAACTCTACAAATCCTACAGCTTCAACATTACATAAATCAATGCTGAGTTGCCTACTCAGTTTCTTTATTTCTAGCCTCCTATTGTTTTGCTTTCTATCTGTTCCTCTCTTTCCTCTTTTCCTCTTTTCCTCTTTTCCTCTTTTCCTCTTTTCCTCTTTTCCTCTTTTCCTCTTTTCCTCTTTTCCTCTTCATCCCTCCCTTCCTTCCAGCTAATTCTACAGTTTCTCCTCTTATTCTCGGCATCTCTGCACCTCTTTTATAATACAATATCGTCCAACACCTCTGAACTTTGCGACTCGCCCCATCTTTTCCTCTCCTCTGTTCCGGTTTTTCCATCCGCCTCGGCCCGTTTATGCATTTCCACGTATAATCGGCACTGCGCCTCAGTAGCAGCCACTGCAGCCGCTTCAATACTACTGGAAGCGGGCCGGTATTTCGCATTAATTCGTAGAATATCTGATCCGCGCGCCACAGAGGCCAGTTGTTCCCGAAACGGGAATTCAGCCACAGGAGCCACTCGGTTATCCGTAAACGGTAAACACAGCCACAGTTCTGCCAGCTTTAAAAGTGCCGGATGCACCACAGCAAACGCCGCCGCGTCTGGAAACGGTAATCCGCCAAGCACAGTTGTAGCAAACGCAAATACTCGGCCCACAGCCACATGCGCCACTCGGCTTCCGTTTCCGTTTCCGTCTCCGCCACAACCGCTCTGCGCCACAACAGCCGCTAGGTACTCCAGCAACGCCACGCTGCGCCCCCAGCTATTCCCGACGACGCCACACGCTGTGAGCTCCTGTAAACACGACACAATCACAGCCACAGCGAGCCAATCAGAGTCGGAAGCGGAAGCGGAAGCGGAAGCGGAAGAAGAATTTCCTTCCGTCATCCGATACACAAAAACTTCCAAAACTGCTTCTAACGGCGCCACAATCCGACTCGACGCCACTTCCGCTTCAGCCACCAGTAGATCCGCTGCTTCCCGAACAGACTGTTGTACGAGTTTCACGGCCCGACCGGCGTTTAAAGCCAACGCCTCTACAATGTAATTGTGCAAATCAGCCGCTTCCGCTGCTCCGACGCCACCGCGGGCCCAGTGGCGCCATTTCTGGTGCAGCGGGAGAGCCGAGGCGGCTGAAATCTCGGAAATCTCCTGTTTCAACGCCACACTGCCCCCAGTGGCGAGAATTTCCAGTACTTCCGCTTTCAGCTCGGCAATCACTGCGTTCCCCGCCAGCCGCTGGAGGTGGCTGTTTACTGTATGCAGTAATAGCCGGACTAAAGGCGCCACCCGCACAGAGGGGGGCTCGGAAGACGACTGTGGCGCAGGAGAAGGAGAATTGGAAGCTGGGGGCGCTGATTGTGGCGCGACCACTTCAGCCACTTCAGCCACCTCAGCCACACTTTCCCTATGCGAATACCGCGCCAGATTGAACACAAACCGCACAACGCCTTGCCGCCGGGACGCCTTAAACAGCCGGTAAGACAGTTCCGTCGGCACTGGGCGGTGCGGCAACTGTAAAAGCGGATGCGACCCGTCGATAGCGCACAAAGACGCCAAATAGAAATGTACCGGTCGGCTTCGGGCGTCCAGTAGATGTCGTACAAATACAGCAAAATAGTCCGCTGCGTCCTGTTTGTACAATTCATATCTATTTTCTCGGGACCACAGAAACAATATTTCACCGTAAACGTATAATTCGGCAGCTTGTGCTGCGCCACCGCCACCAAGTTTGAACGGTACGTCGTAAACGGCCCGAGCCCAGTGGCGCAGCCTGGCGTCGACCATTAATGCTGTCACATACACCCACAGCCGAGCCGCTGTTTGAAGGAGCGGTGTGGCGTTTGAGGCCTCTGCTGCTGCCTGCGCCTCACTATGGAGTAATTCTTCTGCCCAATGGAGTAACATCTGCTGCGCCTCTTTTGCCACATCGATGTTAGTCGGGGTTTCCGCTCGGAGAAGGCCTACTAGGGTTAAAAGGTGGCGCAGCAGCGGCTCCCGCGCCGCAGATTCCGATCCGAGCAACCGAAGGCCACCAGCGGCTTTCAACGCCGCCAGCCACGCCGCCCCCAGCGCCACAGAAGCCTCAGCCGATAACTCCGCCCGCGGGAGTTCCGCGCACATCTGCCAGTAACCTTTAAGCAATGTGGCTGTGTATTGAGGCGCCACAGTTCGGCTTTGCGCCACAATTAGACCAGGAATATTGAACAAATCACGCCACAGCCCAATGGGGCAATTACGCCACACAAACGCCACAACGGTAAAGAACATTCCAGCCAATTCCGGGAACGACGCCACGCATCTTTCAGCCAATTCCCGTAATTCTCGCAGCAATTCTGCGTCCATCGACGCGTGCTGCGCCACCAAAAGACACACACAAACACGATTGGCAACTATGGAAGCCGATACCTCAGCCACACTACGTACAGAGCTCAGTGGCCTGATAAGCTCCAAAAGTCGCTCTTTCGGCCCGGATTCCGTTACAGAAAGAGCATGCAGCAACACTCGGAACAGCAGAGCAAAACAGCCACCATGCTGCGCCACACCAGCTAATTCTCGCCTCCGAGACGGTGGCGCAGCCAATAAAACACAACAAGCTTCAACTCTCCTTTTGTAAACTCCCACTTCCGGTTCAAACTGCGCCACAGTCTCGGGATCCTGGAATCGGAACTTCTCGGCAAAAATATGGTACGCGGAGCTCACAGCCCATACGCTGGCAGGCCAGCGCCACTGCGCCATCAACTCGTACAGCTGTCGGTACACGTGGCGCACGTGGCGTACCGCTGGAGGCGCAGCAGAGTTCAAAACTGCCGCCAATCCGCGGCCTACGAGCGGCCAATTCGGCGGGATGGACAGTTCGGCCCGCAGAGAATATCCGACGGCGAAAAGACACAACCAGTTGGCTGTGTGGCGCAGCAGAGCCCCTGGAGCTTTCAGAGATTCCACTACAGCATCCGCTTCTGCGGCAGCCGTTACAGCCTGCCAGTATGGCGTACAGGCTGCGCCACCGCTGTCTGCCGCTTCGGAGTCCAAAACGGCCCGAAGGCTGTACAGCAAGTCGAATGCGGGTATTTCAACTTTCGACTGCGCCACCGATAACCGGGCAAACCACCTTAATATTTTGGCTGCAACAGTTTGAATCCGCGTGCTATTATTACTGCGCCACACTGAGCCACACTGAGAAGCCACATTCAATACTAGTAAAGAATAAACTGTCCCAGTCAGCCACACAAGCTGCGCCACTCCTACAATTGTAAAATTACCCTGTGGATCACATGCTGCGCCACACAACTGCAGTAATTGCTCGGCTATATCAGCCAATTCAGCCACAGTATTAGAATACCCATCATCGGCACCTCCTCGCTGCGCCTCCCGCACCACTTGCAAGGCTAAAAGCCCCAAAACACGGCATACACAAACGTAATCCTCCGGGCCGGGCCCCACAGTCCCAGGAACAGCTGAGCCACCCCGGAGAGTGCGCAAAAGCCCTCGGAACACCTCGGAAGGCTCAGCAGGCCACTGCCACCCGCGAGCGGAATATTCGGCCCCCAACACCCGCCTCAGCTCGGATATTGCCCGGAAAACTGTGGCAGAGTCGGGACAATCAAGCAAAAAGGATACAAATTCGGAATGCGATGTGAAATCTAAAATAAACACCGAAACGCCACCTGCTGCGCCACTCTCGGAAGCCGTCGGCGGGTGCGCAAACAGCTGACGCGCACGCGGAAGCAGCGGACGGCCTTTCGGCTGTTCCCGTTCCGTGACGGCTTTCCATGCTTCTATACGATCTGCCGTATCTTCGGCAAGCGGCTCTATTTCTACTATCTCTTGAACCGAGCCGTCGGAGATTTCCCCTTCGGCTTCGGGTTCTCCGAAGCCTCCGATCTCGGAATTGTCGGCAAGGGAAAATTCCTCGGTATTTCCGTCTCGGCTTATTGGCGGCCCAGGCGGCCCAGGCGGCCCGAGCGGCCCGAGGGGTCCGACACGGGTAAATTTCCCGCTCGGCGCCTCAATTGTCGTAGTGAAAAACTGCCGGCGAACGACTGGTGTGAGGCCCTGCCGCACAGTTATAACGTTCCGGGCGCGGAACAGTTTTTTCAACGCTGTACCTGGCGGTTTCCGTCTATTCCGCTGTGGCTGAGTGGCGTTTTTAGCCGAAGTTCCTGTGGCGCGGGTTGTAGTTGCCGTTTTGGGGATTCTGCTAGTCGGCGGTCCGTCACTGAGGTCGCTGTCAAATGCCATATGCGCTGGGTGGTACTCTGGGATGACGTATTTGTGTTTTGGTGGCGCAGCAACGTTGTGGCGTCCTGTGGCTGAAGCTGGAGACCGTCGGAGGCGCGGCGGGCCGCCCAGGGCTCGTGGGAGACGCGTTTGGCGTTCTGCGGGGCGCCGCGTTGGACGGGAGGTTCGGCCCGAGCGGGGCTGGCGATTTTGGCGGGGTTGGCGGGGTTTTCCGGAATGCTCGGACCGGGATTTCCGGGGTTCCCCGCTTTTGCCGGCCTTCCGGCTTTTCCGGGGGCTTTTGTGTGCGAGAATGTAGTCTCTATGGGGTCGAACTTCGATAGCTTCGCCGTCTCGGGAGTATTCAGAGCCGAAAGCGGGCAAATCTGTGGCTGAGCCGGTGGCTGATCCGGTGGCTGAATCTGTGGCTGAGTCGGCGTCAATATCAAAAACGCCACTTGCATCTCCTCCGCCACTTCCGCCTCCTTCTACATCTGTGGCTAAATCAATTACTACAGGACTCCCCGCTTCTCCGCCGTTGCCCCAGTCATCTCCGTCCTCAGACGACTCAAAGCGGGACTCGAAAACAACCAAATTGATCCGCTCCGTTTCGAAATTCCGCCTCGCCAGCTCCGCCAGTTCCCGCTGGTGTGCCGCAAGCTCGGAAATATCCCCGTCGGGTTCTCCGTCACCGGTGGCGGCTGTCTCGTCTTCCGAACTATCCACAATCATAGCTCGGATCGCTTCTGTGTCTCCGCTGCGCCTCAGTTTCCTCCGTTTCCGTACTGCGACGCCCTTCCGTGGCGCGCCGTCCGCAGTGTGGCTCAGCCGACTATGCCGAGCCACTGCAGGCCGTCGGATCCGCTCGGGACGGTTTACTTTGAAAAACGATAGCGGTAAAACGCCACGGATGTTCGGCAGTGATTCGTCCGATGAAACAGATTGTGGTTCGGCATGTGGCTCAGTATGTGGCTCAGCATCAGGCTGATTGCGCTGTCGTCGGCTTTTCGTCGTTCGACTTGCCGCATAGTCCCGCAATCGGCTCTCCCGCTCTCTGTGGCGCCGTCGGGACAGTCCGGAAGGCCGCAGCTCGTCGCTGGATGATTCTGTCCCGTTGCCGTCTCTTCCGTCTGTCCGGTTCACACCATCTGTTCCATCTATTCCGTCTATTCCGTCTGTCCCGTCTCCTCCAACTTCTGCCTCCGCTTCCGCTTCCGCTTCCAATTCCGATTCTTCTTCGTACTCCGAATCTGCGTCACCAACCTCGGGAAGAAAATCGTCTTCTCCGTCACTCGTAGGCAGCCGACGTTCCGAAGACGCCGATTTCTTTTTCATCCGCTCCGTAAGCTTTTTGTACATTATTCTATCTGCTGTATAAGGTTGTAATTGCGTCTGTGTTCTTTTCCGAAGTTGGTACCTTCCGGAGACCGTTTCGTAGGTGTTTTCTTCCGGGTATGCGGGGTAAGCGGGGTACGCTGGAGTCGGGAGACCTGTGGGGGTATTTGTGGTGGTTTCGGGGTGTATTTGCTCGGCTATGCGGACTAACGGGGCGGAATCGGAGATCCCGGGAATTTCTGGCGGGGTCGGAGGGGCTGGAGGGGCTGGAGGGGCTGGAGGGGCAGGAGGGGCTGCAAACGGGATTACCGCGTCATCATCGGAATTGGAAGCTTCAATTTGTTCGATTTCTTGCTGTTCTGGAACCTCAGAAGCGTCTGGAACCTCGGGAACCTCTTCCGCTGATCCGCTCCACAAATCTACTAAACTTTCAGCCTCAAATTTTGATCCGTCAATCAGAGCTTTCAATCTGCGCCTCCTTGACTGCGCCACAATTGTTCCCGCTGCCGTTGTTTCCGCTTTTCCAGCTTTCCCCGCTTTCCCCGCTTCTTTAGCTCGGAACGGAGCTGTTATTACAGCCACAATCGCTACAGTCTCGGAAAACGATTTCCCAACAGCTTCGGCCCGCAATTGGTCCGCCAAAGCCGGGATTTCTGAATCCGGAACTGCCGATTCCCGTAGTAGGAAATCAACTGACACGTCTTCTATGCCGATTTCATCAGCGGAATCGCCATTTGAGTTATCCGAAACTTCGGCAATCGCTGTATCCGCCTCCGCTTCCGCTTCCGCTTCCGTCTCGGCTTTCACACCGTTTAAACCCTCCGGGGGGCGCAGCGGCTGCCACGCTGTGCCGTCAGATTCTCCGGGGCCAGGGGGAAAAGCCGCGAGATCCATATTTGCTCAGTGACAGTCAACTGAGAGAGCATAAGGAGTCTTCCTCTGTGCCACGGGGCAAACCAAGCCGGCAGGTCCAAACAGGCATACTAAAAGCACTCAAATCAGCTGACAAGCTATTCAAAACGCGCGGGAAACCAACGTGAAACTGATAATAACAGAATCAGTGAACAATTCATAGGAATACTGAAGAATGAGTAGGGCTTGAGAGCTCTGAGCTTCTCAATCTCAAAGCAGAGAGCAAAAATGGACAATCCCAGTAGCTGGGTAGTTCAAGCAATAGATAGGCAGTAGTTAGAGTGAATATAAGCATGATAATCCCGAGGAATCCTTCATAATATCTCCATTAATCAGTTTGAATATCTCCTATGAGTTTTTCCTATCCTCTATGTCTTGAACTTCGCGTCTCGTTTGCACTTGGAGTCTCCTCTTCCACTTCGCGTCTCCTCTTGAGATGGAAACGAAACATCGCGTCTCATCCCGTTTTTTCCTTCCCGTAAGCCTCAGTAATAACCCGCTTGATCGCGGCGATAACAGGCCGACGGAAGACACAAACGGAACCGAAATTCGGGATTCGGAACCCAAACTCGGAACCCTGAAAGTCCACGGAAGTCACAAAGAGCGATTATAGCAGGGATTTGGCATTCTGTGCACGGTTTGCACGGTGAATTACTGTCTCCTTTCGGAAGTGAGCTGACGGGTGTATTTAAATCAACAAAGCAGCGGAATTGTGAGGGAATCGGGTTATTTTCGCTGAATTCGGAACTGTCAGCCACTTTTATCAGCCCCCTGGATTTGCGCCACACATGTCGGCTCCTGGCAGCGCCTCTAGTGGCGCTTCCGGTGGCGCTTTAAACAGTTCACAGTATATGCGGGTTAGCCGTCAGAATGTAAGCAAACTGCGCCACAATTAGGCACAATTAGCCACAATTAGCCACAATATCGACCTCAACTAACACCACAGATGAGCACAATTGAATCCAGCGCCACCAGAATGCTCGTAGCCACTAAACAACTCCTTGAAACTCTCACGCATTGGGCAAAAGGCGCAGCAACTGAGACTGACGTATCCGACGCTTACGTACTCCTCGGGAACGAATTCAAAGTTGCCTGCCGAGCGTTTTCACATGCCGGGATAGATGTGGCGTAAGTAGAAATGCGGTGGTGCTGCGCCACACTTAACCGGATCAAATCGGATCAAATCGGAACGGAATTGCAACTAACACACAAATAGAGACCTCGGAGACGTCCCTCACGCCCTCCGCATCATCCTCGAAGAAGCCCTGTGCGAGCCGGCATCGCAGGAAAGCCTGGATAAGTTTCTGCCGAAGATTCGGGATATTATTGTTACTCTGTTGAATAATCTGAAAGTGAAACAGAACAGTTTGAAGACGCTGGCAGCGCAGGGGAGAGAGACGTCAGGTCAATTTAAAAGCGGGTCAAACGGGCCGAATGGACCGAATGGACCGAATGGACCGAATGGACCGAACGTAGGATCTGTAAATTCCAACTCTAGTAGTTCCGTAGTTTCTTCAGGATCTGTAAAAACTCCGAGATCTCGGAAAAGCGTAGCGGAAGATTCCGTAAAATCACAGAAACATAATGCCGAACATCCACAAACCCCAAGTAGCCACACGGCTAATCCGAGAGCTGCAAATCCGCACTCTCCGTACCGCAAAGACGCCCTCAGCCAACTTCAGGAGGGGGAATACCTGAAACGGCGGGCTTCCCGTAGGTTTTCCGCTTATCAGTTGGCTAAATTGAGTAATCCGGTCCCAGGGAAGGACGCGCTGAACCGCGTGCTTGCCACTTCGGCTGTTCCGCCGGTCCCGTTTGCCGTTCCTGACGGACGCGGGAGTTTTGAGGTTCGGAGCGGAGATTCTGTTGTAGTAAACGGAGATTCCAGCGGATCTGCTAAGCCTCCTGTGAGTTCTGTGGCTGCTGATTCCTATTTGGCGGTGCCACAAGCTGAAACTGCGCCACATAACCCACCGGCTTCTCCTCAGCCACATCCACAGACGCCACAGACGCCACAGCCGCCACAGCCGCCACAAATATTATTCCTTAAATTCGGTAGTGTAGTACGGAAGACCGAATTAGGGAAAGTGGGGATTTCTGACGGAATAACTGTGGCGCAGTTGCAGCAGCTGTTCTCTGAGAGACTCGGCGCTCCTGATCCGGTAAATGTGGCTGAAATATACGTAAAAGACGCCACAAGTGGCGTAATGTACCAGTTAGAAGAAGCCGAACTGCCACTTCTTCCGGATCGGACGCTGCTGGAACTGCGGAGTGGGAATGACAGCGGGAGTCGTAATGAAAGTGGCGCAGCAGAACCCGAAAAGCCGGTAACTGTGGCGTCGGAGGCGGCTGAGGCAAAACTAGACATTTTAGTGGCTAAATTAGACGCTTTGGAGGCTCAGCTCAACCGTTCTGTAGCACAGAACGCGTCAGGTGACCAATCAGAGTCTCAAAGCTCGGGAAATGCTTCCGAAAAGTCTCCTACTGCTTCCGCCACTTCCGATGCGGCCCCTGCTGCGCCACTAAATCCACAAATCACAGAATCGTGTCTAAGCGAGATTTCCGCTTTGAAACGCGAAGTAGCAGTAGTTAAACAACTCCAAAGCGCCTTATCCGCTCGGTCTTCACACCTTGTGGCGCAGGTAAGCCGGCAAGTGGCGTTACTCCGTGGAATGCGGCTAATGCCGAGCGGGAGTGAGCAAATAGCCCCAGCGGAAGGACGCCACTATATGGAACAGTGTCAATTGCGGCTCTCTAAGGAGTCGGATGAGTTGCTCACTGCCGTAGACGACGTACAGGATATCGTAGAAGCTTTGAGGAAAGATGTGGCGCAGCGTGGCGTGCGGCCTGTTCCGAAACAGATAAGTATTGTGGCAAAGGATATGGAAAACGCTAAAAAGGATTTAGAGAAGATGCAGAAATACATAGTGAGCGAGAAACCTAACTGGAAGAAAGTATGGGAAAAGGAACTTCGAACAGTTTGCGAAGAGCAGGAATTCTTTAAATTACAGGAAGATCTCTCAAAGGATTTAGCGGAAGACTTAGAGAAAGCCCGAGAGACTTTGCTGCTAATAGAAGAATGCTGCGCTGAGCAAATGAAAGGAGCGCCTTTTGGGAAAAACGCTAGAGTTGTACTGCCATTGCCGGAACCGGGGACGGAGAAGGAAGTGCGGGACGCTGTTTTAGGCGAAGTGGCAGCTTTACAGCCTGATCACGCCACCAGGCTGGAAGCTATACAGAAGACGGAGAAGCTGAGGCAGAAGAAGCTGGAGATGACGTTGCAGGATCGGTTTGAAGAGGAATTAGAAGAGTTTGTAGGTGAGGGGAAGCTGAAGAAGTCTGGGGGAGTTGAAGAAGTTGAGCGGAGGCGGCAGGCGCAGGATGAGAAGAATTTAAAGAGTTCTCTGACTGGGTTGTGAGGGGAAGAGTGGGATGGAAGACGGAAGAGAAGAGAAAAGAAGAGAAGAGGGTAGGAACCACATACTTCGTAGTAGGAATTCGGAATGAAACTCGGAAATTCGGTAACTTGGAAATTCGGTAACTTGGAAACTCGGAAACTCGTAATTCACAACTACCAGCAAATCCAAACTGCTTACCAGCTTTCTTGGACATGATATAACGCATTATTGTGCGCAACATGTGTATGCTATTCGAATAGAATGAATATATGGAAGATACTGTAATGGGAAACAACGCGTAGGTTTATAGGAGGAAAAGGAGAACAGTGAGTGAGAAATCCGACAGAATTTCTGTAAAAAAGGGGTTAAAAGTCACCTATGACGTGAAATTACCTGAAAATTATCTATGAAAATCCTATAAAAGACGTTATGCAACGCCTAACTTCCACTATTTCGCATTTCTGTTTGCCTGGACGTACTTAAATTCCATTGAATGCACGTAAATCCACTTAAATGTATTTTTCCAGTACTCTTTCTATCTCTATAGGGTAATCTTCCTATCTTTGACCCCTCGGATGTGTCTGGGCAGCTTCTGTGGGCCGCAAGCGGATCGGAAAGCCGTGCGGAAAGCGGAGTACACAATTTCGGTAGTTTCCCGAGCCGGTGGGCATTGCGCGCCGTTCACTTGGTGGAGTTTCCTTATGCACTGCGCCACCAAACGCTCGGTAAAACCTGAAACTGTTAGTTGTGGTTCAGTTATTCATTTCTCGGATCTCGGATCTCGGATCTCAGACCTTTTTACTTACTTGTGATCAGTTCGGCATGTCGTTGTTTGGGTAAGTTTCCACAGCTTCTAAGCCACACTTTCAGTTGCTGCGCCACTGACGCCACAATATGTTGTATATTATGCGCCACAGCTTTCGGCGAATTCACTTTTACAGAAAGCAAATGCGGAGCAAGCCGAACTCCCGATAAACTGTCATGTTAGTGTCTGCGGTCTTCCCATAGCTATCTGCGCCTCAATTCGGGACTTACAAGAACAGCCGTCGCTGTAATTGGCGCGGAGAACGGAAATGAGCCTCTGGTGTTTGTTAGTATTGAGTGGCGCAGCTGAGATTGTCGTAAAGGAACTTCTGGCGTCTTCTACGCATCTGCTACACATCTTCTATATATAGTATCCCGTATAGCCTTCGTAATTCTCCAATACTTACTGCTCACAATATAATCCCCACACTCTTTCGTCACACTGAGATCCGAAGTACTCAAGGTAAAACCATAGAAATGCACAGCAGGAACACTATTCCTCACTACAGCCCCGTTCTCGGTGACAGTGTAATTCATCTCCGTCTTTGCCCCGTTTACTGCCGCCCCGTGAGACTGGAATCCTCCGGCAAGCAACTGCTGGCTACGCCGGGCCGTTTCGGGATCGCTGGTGACCAGAAGGAAGTCGTCGGCGATGCGGAGAACTGCCGTTCTCGACGGATCCACGGAACCGAAATGCTGGGCGAGTAAATCGTCGTACAGCACGTCACATAGTGTGGCTGACAGCGGAGATCCTTGGAAAACTCCGCGACGACGGGTGTACTGGTGGGATCCGACGGCGATTCCGGCATGGGTCACGCAGGCAAGGGCGGCTTTGCGGAGCAGTTCGGCAGGGACTGTGCGGGTATGCGCTGTGTCAATTAGTATTGAAGATGTGGCTGAATCTGTGGCTGATATAGTATTTATTCCTTGCTGCGCCACACCTTGCGCCACACTTTGCGCCACTTTTCCCTCAAGAAGCTCATCAAACCCAAATGGTGGTCTTTCAAATACCTGAAATTTGAACCGAGCTCGGCTCCGCGCCACACTCACTGCGCCTCGCAAATGATACTCGGATGAGGAAAAAGCCGTTTGTAACAACTCGGCCACTTTTTCCGTATCCATAGAATCGTAGCAGTCCTGCATATCAAATTTAGCAATGAAAAGTGGCGGCAAAGTCCCGTGATGAGCAATAAGCCGAGATTTGAGGCGCAGCAACTCCCGCGCCACTTCTCCAGCCGATCTGACAACGGGGCATCCCAACCACTTCCCAGAACGCCGAGCCGCATTCCGCTCGTGCTGTAAAACCAGTCGGCAGGCTTGCAGGAGCCACGTTACCGTTTCCTGCGGCACATGGTGGATCTGTTCAGTTAATATGTGTAAATCCAATGCGGAAAGCCGCGGAAAGCCGCGGAAAGCCGCGGAAAACCGCGGAAAACGGAGTTTTAAGCAACATACACGTGATAGGCACGGCCGAGAAATGAAACGGAACCCATTTGGTTTCGGAACTACACGGAAACCGCCAGGGCGCGGGCCGAAAGCCGCAGGCTGCTGTAGGAGCTGTTAGCATGGGAATTGGAAGGGAACAAAGAGCATAAAAACTATAAAGAGCTGAATGCCAGGAAAGAGTTAAGAAATAGCTGAGATAATACATAGTCCAGAGAGATTTTCTGAGTATTTCAGGGTCCAGAAAGAAGCGGGAAGGACAGCACAAAAAACTAGCAAAAGATGGGAACAATAAGAAACGGAATAACAGGAAAACAGGGGGGATAAGTGCTAATTATAGTGCGTTGGAGATCCCTTAAGAAACATTCAGATAGTCAGGATGTGAAAGAGAAAAAATCAATCAGAATATACGTTAAAGAGGGTGAAATTGAGGTTGTACTAGGATAACTGTAAGGCACGGTAATAAAAAAAAAAGTAACGTAACTTTGAAATGGCCTAGCGTAATTTGAAATACAGAAAGAAGCAATATAGTACGATAATTGAAACGTTGAGAGAAAATAATGGGAATAGCATGAAAAGAAAAGCAACTTTTGAGCCTTCTAGTAAGTTTCCTATGAGTTTCTCTGAGTTTCTCTGAGTTTCTCCGAGTTTCCTACAACTTTCTCTATAACTTTCTCACTTGTACTTACCTCTTTCAACGTTCGGGCGATATAAGAGTGGAGAAACTGCCTTGTGATTCTGAACCACACGTCTTTCCTAAAGAATAACAGTGATCCGGGATTATCGGAGCACTCTGTGGCGTAGAAATGCTTCGCTACGAGCCGGGAGACAAACTGATGGAAGAGCCAGTATATAAATTGGATAAGCAATTGTCTTTTAGCTTGGAATTCACTTTGCGACCATTTAAGACCGCCACGGGATAACCATGGCATCTCTGTAGGACGCAATTCCCGAACTAAATCAGCCACAGGGACAGATTGTGTATAGTTCCCAGTTAGGAAGGCAGCAATGTGGCGGCTTAGTATGGATTTATTGTATTTTGTACCGATAAATGAGTAAGGAATGACTGAATCTATAGTTTGGACACAAAATTCGACAATTTGAGCCACTGGTGTGGCGTAGTCATACGTCATTCCACCGAAAACGGGTCTATCTACTGCGGGGCAAGTTACACGTAGTTTCCGCAAGTAGTTGAAGTTTTGATGGTTTTCTAAAAGTGCTTCCGCCATAGGAAGTATGGGCCGGAGCCGTTTAGGGACTCGGGAAGGAGTAGAATTGGGTACGGAGTTACAATGACGGAATTCAAAGGGGAATATTGTGGCTAGTACCTCTTTCGGTACTGCTGAGTCGGCGGAAATGCCGAGAAGACCTATTTTCGGCCCGGAACGGCTCCGGTTATACATGAATACGCGACGGGAGATGGCAGGACAGGTGAATTCTGTTTTAGGAAGTTTAGAGTGCTGAACCCGGTAATTGTGGCGCAGTTCTGGGCCTGATAATTGCACGAGTGGCGTATGTGGCGCACCGGCAGCAAATAAACAGCAATTGAGCACCAAATAAGCCAGAGTTTCGGAACCTACCCGGGTCCAAAGGACACGCCAAGGAGTGGATTTTAACGTGTTTATAGCGAAGTTTGTGGCAGTTCCAAACACATTCCCAGCCGCAGCAGAGTTCAGGCCTTTCACTAGCACATTTCGGCTGTCAGTGCGGAGAATAAAGCAGATACAGGCGTTGAGAAGATCATCATAGGTCCAATCGTCATCGATAGCAACCCGTTTGTGGGGCTTGGAAGTGTCGTACAGTACCAATGTGCGGTCTAAAACGCGCTGGAGTCCATATGTGTCTGTTCCGACAGTTTCCGCTCGGTCGCGGCACGGCTCGGCACATCCGAGCTGAGATTCCGAGACCCGGGAGTAGTTAATAAGGTATTCTCTCAGAGAACAGACTCTTTCAGCCATTATACTTCATATTAAATATATATATTCTAACTCCTTATTAACAGTATTTTTTCCGCTTCAATTGGCACAACTCTGATTAGAAAATCTTTCATTTTGACGATTTTTCGGCTCCGAGGTCGCCCCGATTCCGAACGCGAACCTGGATTAAATCCCGAAAAGGAAATTCATGTTGGCGTTCGTGATGAGACCTGAAACGGGATTGCCTCCCCTGTTAAGGGACAAATAAATTTTCATACCCCTCAGATAAGACGCTCATCGATCGGTTTTATCGTGAGAATCTCCCGTGAAATAGTACTTTATTGAGCTCATTTTCTGCCTATTTGAAGATTATTGAACGTCAGAGCTCACTGTGTGCTACCATGGTGGTGAAAACTCGGAATGGGCTGCCCGTAGACGTCGCCCGTGGGCTCGTAGGCGACCATTTGCTGAAAATTCGTGGTGGAAGTCAGAAGTATCATCTGGAGTTAGGTGAGTAGAGATAAGATATCTGACTGAGAATTGATAGTATGGAGATGTTAACAGATGGAATTTTAGTTCCTGTGTGGAAAACTGAGATCCCCGCTCGAGAATCGGCGAAAGTGCTTGCGTATGTGTCGTGGAAGCTTCAGATGGAGTTGAGTCATCTGAGATTTTGAAGTGAGAGGGATGGATTCTAAGTGGTATTCTGGGTACATTTGAAGTCATTTCGAAGTGGGATTATATGCAGGGGGTCAGAAGTGTTATAGTTGTTTATTAGAAGTATGGGGGTAAGGATCCCAGGGCTCTGTTGAGCTTAGGTGATGTCTGGAGAAGATTTAAAGGTTCTGGTATTACTTACGGTATTTTTTGATGAATTGGGGATGTTTTCTCGAAAGGCTTTTGTTAGTATTGTGTTTTATTTATTCTTTGGGAAGTAATTTGTTTTATTTTCCAACTTCCCAGTCCTTTGGGGGTATTTCGACTTTCGAGCTATATTAATTTCTATGTAATGAGTAAGCTTTCCTGTAGTTTGTTGTATTCTCTTCATTTAGAATAGTTTGAAGTACTGATTTTTGGGTGTTGACTGCTTAGAATTGTGAGTGATTCTTGTTGTTTGTAGAGGAAGATGTCAGATCCTCGAAATTCACTTAAATAGGCTTATATTATTTATGCTACAGACAGATTTGTGAACTCCGGCCTACCCTTTCCATCTTCCTTCTCCTTTTCCTTCCTTTCCCCTCAATACCTCATCACACATTCGCCATTCTAACATCCCAGTCATCAACGCCAACTGAACGACCCAATCAACCTGAACCATGTAAACAGATTTGTCAACCGCAATAAACCTCTCCTGCTGGATTTCCTCATTTGCTCACACCAATGCCTGTCTTCCGAGGAAGCCGCGAGAGCCTACATGTCCAAAGTATTATCCGTAGATAATATAGAAACTGTTATGGTCCCACGGTACGCTCCATTGACAAAAGAACAGAACAGAGCTTGGAGCGAGCAGTACTGGCCGTTGAGCTGGCGCGGGAATCCCGAAACGCAGAGTTTGATGCAAGTTGATATAGATGAGACGGTAGTGAGGCGGCATTTAGCCGCTGTGGCTCAATTGGGGAGGGAAAATGTGGCTTCTGGTGGCTCAGGTGTGGCGGCTCTTTTCGTAGATCCTTCCGGAGTTGTACGGAGTTCCGCTGTGGATTTGCGGGACCCGAAACGTCCGCTGGCGCACTGTGTTATCCGGTGTATTGAGGAGATCAGCGCACAGGAGCGGCGATTGAAAAATGAGAGTACTGAAAAGGCCGAGAAAGTCGGGAAATCACAGCCGGAACTGTCGGAACTATCGGAACATGAGAAACAGCCTGAATCTCAGCTTGAAGCTCAATCTGGACTACAAACTACTAATATTTCATCCAAAACCATTGAAAACTCGGCACTTTCTACACATTCCCCGACTAAATCCTCTACGCAATCCTCGGTGGAATCCTCGGAATCCTCCGGATACCTCTGCCTAAATTTCGACGTTTACACCACCCACGAGCCGTGCGTCATGTGCTGCATGGCACTCGTACACTCACGGGTGCGGCGTATAGTGTATTTGTGCTCAACCCCGGCCACGGGCGGGCTGGAAGCCGAGAGCGGGGCAGGGTGGGGCATCCATGCCTGTGAATCGCTGAACTGGCACTACGAAGCCTGGCGATGGGTGGACGACGCAGAGCTTTGCGTGGACCCTGTAGGGGAAATCAGTGTGTAAGATAAGCCTGTTGGAGAGCTTTCAGCTCGTTGAGGGCTTCGGATATCGCTGGGTGGGCATGTGGGTTGCCGTATTTCAGATCTGTGAGATCATCTATACGAGCAGAGAGTTGTTGCAGTTCTCGGGCGCACAATTTGTCCAATTGGTGTTTCAGCCGAGGAAGTTCGGCGTTGAGAGCGGCAAGTGTGGCGTTCACTTCGGCTAGTTCTGTGGAGGATGAGTTGGCTGGTACTGTGGCTGAGTCGGCAATTGCTAATTGAGAGCAGAAAGAGTGGATATTATCGGTTACTGTGGCGCCTGTAGAGGTGCTTTCGCTTTTCAGTGACTTGTAGAGTGTGCGGGCGTCTGCGGGTGATATCCCGTGGGTTCTGGCTAGTGTGAGGAATTTGGATTCGGGTAGAAGTGATGGAATTGCAGTTTTATCCACCAGGTACTCCTTGAGCAGTGATTCGTCGTCTACAGCAGGAGCCATGGGTGTACTAGTATATAGAGGGGTGGGGAAAGCGGTGAATATAGTAGAATTATATAGACTGGAAACCTCGGAAAGAGAGGAAATACAAGCAGGAGACGGGAATAAATGGAAGAATGAGTACAAATTATCGAACCGTGATGATAGAATAAATATTAAGCGTGGGGAGCCGAGAATGAATGGAACGCGACGAGGAGACGCGAAGTGCGCAGCGGGTGGAGGTGAAGTGAGATGTGAAGTGGAGTAAGGTGGGTACTGAGATGAGATGCGAGGGTCGAAGTAATTATAGCAACAGGCTGTAGTTACCGACATCGGGCCGCGATTTCTCGGTGATTGATCGTACCGGAGGCAATTTGAGCATTTCAGGCAGAGCAGCTCAGTTCAGTGAAATATCCGCCACCGAAAACCCTATTGAATGGCTGGAAGGAACAATGGACAGTCAGTAGTTAGTTGGTCCGACCGCAGCACTGAGACATCTCAAATCTTGTGACGTCGAGTCGTTCATCGGCTTAGCAGTGGTAAGTCTGAGACTGTCCGATTCAGTTGTGTGCACTGCAACACATGGATTATCTCCCTTTGCCGTATAATATGTGAAATAGACTGATTCTATTAACGGCGTTGGATTCCGGGTTTCTCCGGTGATTACGTCATCCTCAATACCGGATGTTGCACGACGACCAGCAACCTATTCATAATGAAACTGACATCACAGCCTGGAATTGTGAAGGCAGGTTGCCGAGCCCTCGTCTGAATTAACACGGCAAACGTTTCGGTCAAACTGCGGCAGTGAACGTTTAACCTGTAGTGAGGGGAGGGGGGGGTGTGGTACGAACGGACAGCTAGTAGCGAGTCCCGGACAGTTCTGAGTTTCCTCGAGTGAAACTTCCATAGAAACTGGGGCTGGCGCTGTTGAAATGAGTAATGTAACTTGTAGTAGTAGATGGGCCGAGTTATCCGGAATCCGAGAGTTGTAGCGGCTTCCAGACTCCAATTTGCTCCGCCCCGTCTGCCGAGTGAAAAATCAACCGAACTGCCTTGAGAATAGAGTTTGCATTTAGCGACAGACCCGAAGTAAAGTTCGACGTATTATCAACTCTATTGTAAACCTTATTTGACGTTAATACAACGGACATTCGAAAATCACTAAAGACAACAGCCCATAAGGTGAGACATTCAAGCGGCATCGACAGTGTCCTTGTAGAATAATTTTTGCAAATATGCGGGGCCCTAAATGAAGCTAAAAACGACTGCATACTATAGTTGCAGGTCGTTGACTGTCCAGGGTGTTACTTCACTCAAATTTTACTGTCTTACAAGTGTCCGGAGGGATGGGCCGAAGCTACCCGGCCTCGGGTTGCTGTAGAGAAGGTAGGCAGGGAGAATAAAGCAAAAAGCCGAATCACCAGAGAAATGTGCTGATAACTAAGGCATCAGTCAGTTTCCGGGCGGGCTCAGAATAGACTAGATGAGCCCTGAAAATCGGTATAGGGAACCTAGTAGAAGCAGTAAGCGATTCTACTTGCTAAACCAACCAGCTGATTAGCAATCAACACCCAATACACTCTACTCCGCTACTTTCCTCTTATCTATCACTTCCTATCATTTCAGATCTACTACCAATCACTCACTCACTCCCGCTCCAGCTTTCCCTTCTCGCTACACATCCCTTTCATTGCTCACATTTCCACCGGCTGCGTCCCATCTCCGGTCCCCTCACGCCGGCGGTCCAGAATACAGTTTGAACTCTATTCCGCATCCGGAATAAAGTTCAGCTTCCCGCTCAATACGGAAATATCTACTTTCATCCTGGAGAATCCATTTCAACTGTGTCTGACAGCTGGAAGACTGAGAATCCAGTATATTTCACTACTTACTTCATTGTTCGTTGTAAATAATCGTTATTCAGGTTGTTTAAGGCATCCAAACTGCTCGGCGTACGCTCGGCATTGCTATATTTCTTCAGCGGATGTCCCACGATTCTACAAACTGACTCAGTCATATTTTTCACCTGCGTCGACGTCTGCTTCAATACTGTAAGCGGATCGATTCTTTGCAATTCAATCCTCGGCAATCCCGGTGAATTGCAATCCCGGTGAATTGAGACAGCCGTCGAGCTGTGGCGCTGTTTTTCAGCCACATTCTGCCCTTCTCAGCCACATTTATCCGTCATTTGCCGCTTTTCTCCCACCGCTAGGGCCGCCGCTTGCCATTCCCGCGGCCGCCCTAGCTGAATATATCGGTATTAATTCGGCGTAATGGAATACGTAGACGTTGTGGGCCATGAGTAAGTAGATTTTCGGTGGTTTTATGATGTAGGAGGATTTTGGGGTTGGTAGATTTGTGATTTGTAGTTGTGGGGATTGAAGATTGAGGATTGAAGATTGAAGATTGAAGATTGAAGATTGAAGATTGAAGATTGAAGATTGAAGATTGAAGATTGAAGATTGAAGAGTGAAGGATTTCAGTGTTCTGCGAGAGTTTCCCGTATTCAGGGCAGGAATTTTGATGATAGAATGATGAAAGATTGATGTAATTCTCATGGAATGGTGGAATTGTACTGTAAATCTGGTTAAATTCCAGTGATTAGAATATCATATGAATGGTTTCTTCATTCTTCTTTCCCACTTTTCCTCCCACACTGCAACTCTTTTGGTTTTCAAATCCTGCTATCCCACTTTCAGATCTCTGTTCCTTCTTCCTATTGATTTTCTCTCTTTTTCGCTTCTCCTCTTTCTTCTACTTATATAAGGATTATAAGGATTTTTAGGATTCTTAGGATTCTAAGAATTCTCCTTATTTCGTCTTTCTCCACTACTTTTTCAGGATTCAGCTGAATTTCTCCTGGTTTATCTGTTTATTCCACTGTAACAATTGCTTAATTTCCCTCTATTTGGTTGATTTTAATACTGAGTTTTCCTACTTTTCTTTTCCTCTTTTTTTTGCTGAACCTGTAAATATCATATTAATTCTTTGTATTTCTGAGTTTCTGATCAGCCATCTTTATAAAATTGATATCCGCCTCAATTCTACATAATGTAAACCTTTTTTTAATTGTTCGATATTCTTGTTTTCCTGTTTTTCCTGTTTTTCTCCCTCATTCCTTCCTTCCTACCCCTCCTACCCCTCCTACCCCGCTTACTAACCCCAAAGCCCCGCTCCCTACTACTACTCAGACAACATAGAAGACGACTACTTCGTCAACCCCACTTTTGCCCCTCCTTCGTCAGGACTGAGGGAAATCCACCCGGCATCCCACACTGTGCCGACGTCGTTCCATCAGTACGCCGTGTCGGAAGACTTATCGGGCCGAAATTTTATCGGAAATGCGCCATTAAGTAATGTCGGTAATTTTGAAACTCTCGGGGAATTCGCAGAAGTGGAAGACACTTCCTATCTCGGGGATTCCACAGATTCTGCCGCCCATCTCGGTATTCCCATTGCATCAGCCGAGTTTTCCCAGTCTTCAGATCCTCCAAATCCGTATACTTATGCTGCTGCGCCACAGTATTTTGATCACCCCAGTTCAGGTAATAATTTCTTCCCAGCCACACAATTTGCTCCACCTGTTTCTGCTGCGCCACTCGAATCCCACAACCCACATTTACCCCGCGAACCCCGCCTTTCTTCTGCCCCGCCGCCTCTTGAATTTGCGGGCTCCACAGCTTCGTCCCGCTCTTTCCCCGCCCCGGAATTCCACCAAAACCAACTCAGCCACTCCAACGACGACCAGGACGAAGACGACCAGTCCTGCGACGGGCAGTCTTTGCTCGGATCTCCCATTCACATTTCCGAAGCCGACGAGCTTCCCTTTTCGGCCCGCCGCGAATTGGGCCGAAAACCCGTGCCGAAGCCTCATCGGCCTGTTTTAGCGAGCCATGCCAGTACGCCACATTTGCCTGCCTCTGCTGCGCCACAGCATACTCGGCATCGATCTTCAACGTGCGTTCCGCAGCGTTCTGAGCCGGGGTTGGGCCCACAGTTCGGTTCACAGTTCGGCCCGTCTTTCGGAGTTCCACCGGCTGTTACAAAACGACCTCGGCGGCACGGGAAATCACAATCTCTGTCTAATTTGTCTTTGTGTATGATGGTTTCCGATACGGGCCGAGCAGTAGTTCAGCCTTCGCCGAGTTTGAGTGCGATCAGCAAGCCGCAGTCGCCGAAACGGCCTACTAATGCTGTAGATGCTTTTTCTCGGATTCGACGGAAGATTTTACCGAATCGCGGGCAAGATGAGACCCGAGATCGGAGCAAATCGTGGTCTGTGAAGTTGCATTTGCCGCAGAGGTTCAGGAAAGTTGAGTAGAGTAGATGTAAATAGATGATAGAATAGCAGAGAGGAGGAGAGGAAGGAGAACAATGATAAGAATAATCTATAAGCAAGTCGTAGCGGGACAGTATGGGTAGGAGATTCCAACGAGGGCAGGTGAAAATGAATGTGGATATAAGGTGAGTATTTGATGATTAGTGGTGGAAGTGTGGAAGATAGGAACGAAATGTGGTGATCCGAAAGGGAGTTTGAATTATAGGAAGGGAAGCGAAGGGAAAATGAAAAGGAATTTGAAAGGAATGGAAGGGCAAACAGCGGAACTTCCGCTCCAGCTGCTAATTCGAAATGCTGCGCGTTTTACTCAGCCGATAATCGTTTTCCGTGTTTGATATTTCGCAAATATTCGTCTTGTTGATAAATTGTTTCTGTGGGCAGTGAAGGAGAAGGAAAAGGAAACTAAAGGGGAATTAATGGGCAATTAAGTGTCCTGAACTGACTGGAGAATGTGTAGGGTTGAACTGACGGTGAATAAATGGAACGTGAAGAATGATTATATAAGGAAATAGTAGAAAAACAAATCACACAATCCAACTTCTTAGTCTGATCCATAATTCATTCTACACTCCTTTATCTCCTTTTTATCTCTACATTGTCTACTCTCCTACTTTTCCTACTCTCCTACTCGTACTACTCAACAATACAGTCTATGCAACTCTGTTGCCCTTCCCTTATACAGTACAATACATCAAACAATACAGCCCACTTTCTTCTCCGTCTCATCTCTTCTCTTCTCTTCTCGTCTATCCCACAGTCCCATCTGGCAACGGATTACCCAGGAAAGCGTCTATATTCCCCACCGTCTCAAGAAACCCTGGACAGTCTTTATGCTGATAAAGCAGAGACCTCAGGTTCATTACTTGCTCTCTCAGTACCGTTACCTGGTATTTCAATTGTTGATTCTGTTGTGAATAGAGAGTTACGTCTTTCTGTAGATTATTAACCCATTGTTTCTTCCTCTGCCGGCATTTCAAAGCTGCTATTCGATTCCTTTCTAGGAAACTCTTCCGTTTTTCATCAACTTCTCCGTCTTTACTCCCGTTTTTCCCTTCCGTTTTCTTCCTCTTCTCTGATTCAGCTTCTTTCTCTCCTTCTCCGGTTTCTTCTGGGGTTTCGCTAGCAGCGGCGCTGCCGTCTTTCTTCCCATTTTTACCTCTCGCTCGTTTCTTCTTCTGCTCGCCTGTTGCAGCGGAACTGCTCTTCCGAGCTCGGCTTTTCCGTTTCCCGGTTCCCGATCCGTCTGGTGACTCAGACGCGTCTTGAGCAGCCGCATTTGCCGTTCCTGGCGCCACAGAAACTGACTGCTGCGCCACAGCAGCCTCTTGCGGGCCCTGAGCAGCCATTTTAACCCCCAAACCGGGCAGTGTGTCTGGCAAAGTCGTCATGGGAATTCCGCCCATTACAGCAATCCCTGTTGGACCAGGCTGGAAATTCTGTACCTGCTGAGTTCCAGGAACTCCGTTTCCGCCCGGAACTCCTCCCTGAGCGGCTCCGGGCACTCCCTGGACTCCCTGGACTCCCTGGACTCCGCCGAGAACTCCATTCGGCACCCCACCGGAAACTCCGCCGGAAACTCCACCCGAAACCCCGCCAGGCATCTGAATACTCGGAGAATTCAAATTCAGCAGAGCACTCAGCCCAGGCGTGTATAAAGGAGGATTCCCCATTTCAGGATTGAACTCCGGAGCAGGAAACTGTCCGCCGGGGGTCAAGCCGGTCCGCATATTCGATTCCGGCGCCTTCCCACGGCCTGCGGCACTGTAGGGACCAAAAGAAGCTGCCATCCCCATTGCCAGCGGCCCAGGAGTCCGCATAGCCGTCCCGGAAGCTGTGCCGGAAGCCATGCCGGAAGCCATACCGGAAGCCTTCTGGGGCTGCCCAGTAGCCGCACCCGTCGGCGAAAGAATACCAGAAGATCTCAGGGCAGACCAAGTGCCCGGAGTGATCGGGGAAGGCGACAGCAGGCTGGGAGACAGCAGCGGAGGCGCAGGGAACCCTGTGGGGTGCCGTCTTCCGCCTGGAGACAGCAGAGGGCCTGGGGGCATCGGGAATTCGTGTTTCTGGCCCGGGAGAGGATCTGGCATGGGGGCAACTGTGGGGATTGTAGAGGTTTGAGTGCTTTGAGGTCCTTGAGGTCCCTGGGGTCCTTGGGGTCCTTGGGGTCCTTGCTGGGGTCCTACAGGTCCTACGGGTCCTACGGGTCCTACGGGAGCTAAAGGCTGCATTTGTGATATTTGTGGTGCCGTTGGCAGTTTTTGTTCCGAGCCTGGAGGTCCGAGAGCGGAACCGTCGGGACCAGAGGGAGGGACAGAACCTGTAGCATTAGAAGGCTCGGAACTTGACTGTTTGATAGACGGGGTTGAAGCCTGATCAGGGGCAAAGGACTGTTCAAAAGGATTGGGCTCAAGATTGAGGTTTGACATGTTTTGCTTAGGAAAATCAGAATATTACACCTTCATATGGGTTATTATTAGGACAAATCAGCTCCAGCGATGATGATACAGTCAGTTCATGGACAGATAGGCATTCCTTGCAGCCTCAGCGCGGAATCTTGGTATTTCCTGAACAGGCTGGTGTATTTAGAGGGTTCCTGGGATTTCCAGTGAGGTTTGGCTTGAGTTTTGGCTTGAGTTTTGGCTTGAGTTATGGGTATTTCCGTAGATTCTATTCTTTCTATTCTTTTCCTGACGGGGGGAGTCTTGAGAGATATGAGAAGTACAGGGTGAAAAGATCGGATCAATCAGACAGCTGAGAGGGCTGAGATTTGGGTATACCAATTGTGTGATTAAAAAGTGACGTTTACTCTGTTTTACTGTAAAAGGATACTCGGTTTAGAAGGCCCATCGCTGCTCAGAATACAGCAGTTGTAGAAGTGCTGA
The DNA here is from genome assembly GCA_030579575.1 of Sporopachydermia lactativora. Lineage (NCBI taxonomy): Eukaryota > Fungi > Ascomycota > Sporopachydermiomycetes > Sporopachydermiales > Sporopachydermiaceae > Sporopachydermia > Sporopachydermia lactativora. Next base: position 39,486 of record JAKTRH010000096.1, read on the forward strand.
GAGCCGGGCTGGTTCCGAGTGAAGATTTTCTATGACGCAATGACAGCGAAATGGGGAATAAAGTTTGACAGGAGGGGTGAGATGCAGGGTGGTGGGGGGAGACGCGAGGTGTGGAGGGAGATGTGAAGTGTGGAAAGGTGATTGGCTTGTAGAAGGCTTGTAGAGCAGATAAATGGAGCGGGGAAGGGCTGGGAGTGGATAGGATTGGCTCGGATGGAAGATAATGGCGGGATTGGAGGATTTTCTTGAAAATGGAGTGTTTTCGGGTGTATTTGGGATGTATTTCGTACAGGTTTGGGTAAACAGAGGCAGGAGTGAGTGATCTGAAGCGGAAGGAGCATACGGCGCTGTTCGCTTGAGAGGGAACGATTATAGTAGTCATGCTGAGTAACCAGTGAAACTATGGGTTGAATATGAGCGATTTTAGCATTAATTTCTTTGTAATTAAAGCTGTTTATTCCCGAATATTCCCTAATCCTGTGAGTAATGGCTGGAATGATGCCCTACGTTTAATAAATTGACACGTGCATGTGCATGAACGTGCATGGTTTGTATGGTAATCCTATTCTCGCCTGCAGGAACTTTATTCTCGAGGAAGTAAAAATTTATAAACGTATGATATCTGGTATTCCGGGGGATTGATAGGATCGGCCGAATTGAATGATGGGTTGATTGTAGTGTGTGTGGTTTGTGATTGATGGACACTATGACGTGCTGCTTTATGCTGCTATTTGTACAGGATCTACATCCATTGTTGCGCGGGCTGTTCTCCACCATTTCTGTCTCGTTATAGTTAGCCTGCATAGCTTGTAGCTTGCATAGTGCTTAATATGAAAGAATCTCGCGTTACGGCTGAGAAACGCAGGGGGATTTGACACCCTGATAGAGACTAATAAGCTTATGTTGAATTATAGTTCGTATTATATATACATATATATATATAGCTAAGAATATTGGACTGTATACTCACAGAACGTATAGTATTATGCAACTGAATCATAGTATCATACAATTCCACCTATCTGACCTATCTGATACATGCACATGCACCCCCTGTTCCCTACCCCAGAGAAATGAATTTCGGCTTGAAAGTCTAGATGCGATCTACTGCAATTCGGCAAGCGGAACCGTTGAAACTCAATCTGAGCTTGCAGGGCTGTCGGACGTGACGTCACAGGCACAGGCACAGAGTTCAGTGTATTACAAGCTGGGAAACGACTGTCAAAGAAGATGCAGTGCTGTTCCACATCTCCCTCCCAAATTCCCGCAGTATTCCATCTGACGACGCATAAATCGCGCCTCTCGGTAAACCAGGAGAAGGGTTTCTCTCAGTTATTCACAGGTTTCTCACGGCCCCAGCCGGATGTTGGACAGTACGTCTCCTTTCAATGCACGACCGCTTTTCCCAATAAGGCAAAAACATCCATATCTGATAATAAAGTTTACAACGCAGCTAACTGTTGCCGCATTAAGACGCGTAATTCCCGATTAATCCAAAACTCAATTTAAAGCCACAACTCAAGTCCCAAATCGGAAACACTCCTGATCACTTTTAAACCTTATTCGGCATCCTCATCACTCATCACTCAGTACTCGTTGAAACAATTCTCGGAGGATCCAGCGGCCTATCGTGCTTATCAGTCTTCAACTGCTCAATACGCTTCACAACATCCTCTCCGGCTACCACCTGACCAAAAATTGTATGCTTCCCGTCCAGCCACGGCGTCTTCTCTGTAGTAATGAAAAACTGACTACCATTAGTATTCGGCCCAGCATTACCCATGCTAACGCGGAATGGAACGTCGTGCCGTAAATTACTCCTCTCATCTTTAAAGTAGGTCCCCCATATACTTTCTCCTCCTGTCCCGTCGCCTTCCGGGTCTCCCGTTTGCACCATAAACCGTTTGATAACCCGATGAAAGATAACCCCATCGTAATAATTAGTCTCACACAATGCAACAAAATTCTCCACCGCCAGCGGCGCCGCCTGTGGGTAAAGTTCAATCCGAATATCCCCCAGAGTCGTATGCAACACAGCAAACCGAGTTTTAAGCCTTTTTTCCCTCTCGGAATTCCCCTGGTCACCTCCTTCCGTCGCAGCGGCCCCCCTGAGATCCTCCACTTCATTTTCCATATCCCGCTCTGCTAAAATCCGCGAAAACTCACCCTGAAACCGCGTGAATATATAGAACCTACTAGACTCTACAGCTGTCGCCAGGAGCACCGGATCAGACTGTAAAGACCGGTTAATGAGCTCATTGTTTTCTGCCCCAGCCATCTCTACGGTGAGAACCTCTCCAGGGGCAGACAACCCTTGGTACAAAGCTAGAGAGAGAAACCGCAGCTTATCGTTGTGGCCTAAGGTGTAGATAACTCTGTTAGTGTATAGATTAACTACTTTAATTCCTTGCAGCGTAGGATATACTAGGAAACAGCCTGTATCGTCAAAACAGAGCTCTACGCGATCCAGCTCTTGTCCTGTGATAAGTTGGGCTTCTAAAGCGGATCTCCGGGTGAAATCTTTCGCTGCAGAGGCCGCATTCCCTGTGTTTCCGCTTTTAGAGCCATTATTCCCGTCATTCCGCGTATAGTCTCCTTTCTCAGCTATATCGTTTCCACCCTCTTGTCCACTGCTATTCCCTCCCGCTCCAGCCGTTCCAGCGCCGCCAAAATCTCTCATAGCAGCATGCGACTCCACACTTTCATCGTACTTCCGCATAAGTTTGCCCGAAGCTACGTGGAACACCCAAACCATCAAATCAGGCCGAGAATACACAGCTAGCAGCTTGCCGTTACCCGAAAGAGCCAACGCCACAGGCACATCCTTCCTACGCCGCAGCTCAATCAAATCTGTGTCCATTTTCAGCTCGAAAACGGTACTGGGAGCCGCGTGACCAGCGCTGAGCTGCCAATATTCAATCCCACCTCTTACGTCTCCTGAAATAACACAGGAATGCGCACTACAGTATACTAAACTACATACAGGTGCGTCATGCACGTCAGCCACAGTTTCTACTAAACTTCCGTCTTCGTCAAACACATGCAAGGCAGGAGATTCCGCTTCCGCTACTATTAAACGGAGATTCCCCGCATGATTAGCATAGCATACAACCCTCCCAGCGGCTGGAATCTCCACTATATCGATCAGATCCAGGGAAGCCACGTCAAAGACCCGAATTCGGGAATCCTGGCCTAAAACTGCGCATCGGGACCCGTCAGGAGCAAAAGATAGATGCGTATAACCCTTCGGCCCGAGATTATATTGCTTAAGGAGTTCTATATTGCCGCCAGCAAGCAGCAGATCCGCTTCCGACGTCTCCTGGCCACGTGACGTCGCCAAATCAGCCTCCGCTTTCTTCCAGAACTTCACAACTCCGTCGGCCGAGGCTGTAGCGATGACTACTCGGCCCGCCACGGGTTTCGGCACAATAGCGCACTGTAGAACTGCAGCGCGATGCATGTAGGAATAGCGGTACCTTTCCGAGCATGGGAATCTTTCCGGGAGCAGTTTCTGAGCTATGAGAGACTGAGAGATGCGTTTTTGCCGAGATTTCGGTATTTTTTTCTTTACTCTTTTGGCCGGGGGAGCCATTGGGCCGATCATGTCGTCAGAGGAGTCTGAAGATGCCATTTTGGGAGATTTAGTGAGAAGATGGGGGCGTAGGGAGAGCGGGAATTTGGTTTGTGGCTGGGAAAAAGCCGAATTTTGGGGTTTTCGGCTGATTGACGGGCCGAGAAGAGTGGAAAGAAGACGGAAGGAAAGGAAATTCGGATGTTGAGATGAGACGGGAAATAAATATGTGATTACATGAACGAGAAAAAGGCCGGAGCGGGAGGGAGCGAAGTGAATGCTCGGTGAGGAAGTGGCAAGAGGGCAACCAGGTGCGGGGGAATATATTAAAAGGGTGAATGAGAGTACAAGAGAGTAAATATTTGGCAGAAAGGCTTGAGGTTTGAGTGGTTTCTTTGAGCGGAGTTGTAAGACAGAGTGTCCCATAACAGGGGTACGCTATGCTGAAGAATGGTAAGAGCGAGTTGACGAGGAATGCGCGGAAGAGAAAGCCGATACACCAGAGAGAAGCCCGAGAGAAGACAACAGTGACTGTAAGGATTTGCAAAAGTAGTGAAAATAGCTACTGTGGATGTGATATTCGGAGCAATGAACACGGGCTTAGTTCTTCTTATATGATGACGTGATCTTTAAATATCTTACACTCAACGGTCTTCACACCATCACATACACTTTGTGAAAGCCTATACAACTCCTCTAAAACAACACAATTCACTAAATAAACAACCATGGGTAGCTGCAATTTATACTCATGCTCTATATCGTTCTTGCTGAGTCATTACACCGATCAGCTTCGGCAAATCCAATCGTCCAATATCAGGGACCAGCAACCTCTTCTCAGACAGATTTTCATGCAAAACATGCAGCATCCTTGCATAAAACCACATGTACCATTTAACCTACCACTCGAAATGAGTCAGCTCGGCATTAAAATCGGCATTCTGATCGGAAGTTTTACATCACTGCCAACAAGCCGACGGATGCTTTATACGGGAAACGGCAACTTCTGCGCTACATATGACTGTCCAAACTACCCGAAATTTACTCCAGCTACCCATATAACCCTTAAATTGCGCCTCTGAAGAAGCTTTAAAAGCTATAACCTCCTCCTCATCTATTATGTCCCAGGAATTTTTCAATCGGCACGCAGGGCTGCGCCGACCGTCCCTCGGACATCGGCACCACTCGTCCGTGTCCTCCTTTGAGTCCCGCGTCTCTTCCTCGGCCAATATTTCTCTCCCGGGCCTCCCGCCTGCTTTACGGTCGAAATCGATAATGTCCGTTCAAGCTTCAATTGATGAAGACGGAATCTTCCTATCGGATCCGCTCAAGGCCTATATCCGAGGCTTGCGAGCGGAAATGGAAACTGGGGACGAGAAGCCGTCTGTTTGCACGTATTTGGACACGCTGCGGCTGCGTGACAGTCCAAACTGTGAGGAACCGATAGTTGCTAGTCGGTTAAACCAGCCTGAAGAGTTGATTCGCTGGATTGAAGTTGAAGCTGACGCTGAGGCGGAAGCTGGTGGAGAATCCGGGACCACAAATGGACATTCTGGTGAATTCTGGAGGTCACGTCGGATATCCCGATCGGGGAATTCGGAAGGGAGTTTAAATGATTTCCAATTGACGGATTTAAGCCATAATTCCTACTCATTTGTTAAATTTCTCCCTGAAGAACGTACGCAGGCCGACGGGAGGAAACTACGGAAAGCAGTATTGCGACGGAATAAGCGGATATTTTCTACACACGATAATATCATTACAGAGACTGTCCCGTTAGTATGAAGTCCAAAGTGCTATTAGGAGATTTATAGAGACCCCGCGTTGATCTGCTGGCCGGACGGGTCTTTGAGGAAGTTAGTAGGAGTGCTGAGGCTGCTGGAAATGCGGGAGGTTGTAGGAGAAACGCAGAGATGCCTCAGATAGTATGAGGAATGAGTTGTTCTGCTACGACTGGTATTCTACAATAGCTGAGCCTTAGAAGGAGATATTAAACTATGGAAAGCAGCAATAGGAAAAGTGTTTTAAAGGGGAATTAGATGATTTCCGATCCAGGTTTTCGGCTGCCGAATGGCGACTGATTTACGGTAAAAAGGAGTGAATTGTGCTTTCCCTTACATTACATTATATAAGAACCAAACGTCCTGGAGATGTCTGGTGGGCCTAGGAGGGAAAGCAGGGTAAACAGGCTGAAGTAGAGGCAAATATTAGGTAGGAAATGCTTTAATTATATTGAGGAATTGTTAAATTTCTCGTAATATCTTCCATTATTCGAAGCTTCCCTCGCTTCATAGACTACAGTATTATCTCCGAAATTTCCCAAATTTCATATATCATCTCCGAAATATTCCTATCATCTCCGTCCCAATTCCCACCCAACTATCTTTCCCTCGCTCCAAAAAGTGGAAGTGATAAGATTTTCCCCCGTGACGTTATTTCCACTATATTGTTTATGTTTTCCTTTTTAAGCCAAACTTCTCCTGTTTTCACCCCTGCAAGCATCCAAAAGGTTTCCGGTTAACAGACACTTCCAACAGATAATCTCCGCGAAAACACCCTAAAAGACCTTCAAACAGCGTGAAACTCGGCAAAGATAACCTCTAAAGCACCCTTAATAACCTGGTATCATTTTTCCGCTCATTGGAAACCCGAAACCCCTGAATATTTCGGAAGTCTCTCTCCTCCCCCCCCGAGTGGTATCTTCTCCTTCTCTGGTGTCATCTTCTCCAATCTTTATCTCCCCGGGGAAGAACGATAAGAAAGTGAGTGAAAAATAGTGGAAATTTAGGGAAATTTACGGTAAAAATTATTTCTATTTATAGAGATTTCAATTCTCTATAATTTAGTATTATTTTTATCCCGGAAAAGTCCGTTCAATACCCTTAAAATTACATTTTTCACCCTAAAATCTCATGTCTAAAGTCAATACGGATCATTCCGACCCTTCAATGGACCCCTCGGTTCATCCGACGGTTCAGGAAACTGCCGAAATGGCTGTGAATGCCGAAGCGGACGCTCAGGCGGACGCAGAAGCGGAAGCGACAGCGACAGCTGCTGCTGCCGTCGCTGCTGTTAACGGAGATTCTTCCGTTTCTTCGGTATCTAAGAAAGCACCGTATACCCAAGATGAGATAATCAAATTGATTCAATTGTATCATAAGTACACACGTGATGACGAATTAAATGCTGTAAATCGTGGGTTGTATGATAAAATGTGCAGTGAGCTAATTGAGTTTTTCCCACAGTCTAAGAAGTTTAATAAGGAATCGATTAGGAAGAAAATTAAAGATTTAGCGCAGGAATACGTTGTTTTTTGTTTTATTATGAATGATATAATCGCAAATCAAGACAGTAATGAGAAATGGGATTCTGGCGATGGTTGCTTTGTTATAAGTGATGAAAGGGTGAATGAATTAGAGAATGCAGTAAAGGCATCGCCTGAAATGCGTAAAAAGGCGTACGCTGTAAGGAAATTCTCCCGTCCTGGTAATTTTTATATGTATTATTTCCATCAGATGGTTGGTTTGGATACTCAGACTAGCAGTTTGAAATCTGTAGGAGTTTCGGGGGTTTCCGGAGTTTCCGGAGTTTCGCCTGATCTTAGTGGTATCGGCAAAGATGCCAGCGATTCCAATGATTCGGTAAATTCGGTAAATTCGGTAAATGTAAGTCCCGTGGTTTCAAGCACAAATCCTCATTTCCGACCCACTCGGGCGCTCACAAACTCTATAAACGCGGCTTTCCTAAATTCCCCGAGCACCAGAAGATCCTCTTTAGTCGATCCTTCTATAAAAGGAGACACAGAAGAGTCCTGTGATACTCCAGCGAAGAAACGGGCTAAAAAATGGACTTCAGCGTACTCTAAAGTGCTGAAACCTTCGCACCAGCGAATTCCGTTCAACGATCCGCTTGAAATTGATCCGAGAATGATGAATTCTGATACTTCTGGAGTCGTAGATAGCGTTGAACCGGAATCTGAGGACATAGAAAATGGTGATAAGCTTAGTGGAGGAGTTGTAGAGTTAACGCCTGAACGGAAAGCTGAGAATGAGAAGATAATTGAGTTTTTAGTGGATTTAGAGACTTCTAAAGCTATTTCTTCTCTGCAGTTTGTTCAGTTGAGTAAAATGATGGAGGAAACGGGATTTCGGACAGTTGTACTGTCTAATACGCTTCCTCATGATACTAAAGTGCATGTACTGGTTGACTGCTATGCTAAACAGAAGGAGTAAAGTGGAGGAATGTTGAATAATGTTGAATATTGCCGAGATATTGCCGAATATTCCTCGGAAATACCCATAAATCTCGGCAATCGGTTAGTAAAATATGTACTATAGTGAATATCTGATTACGTGAGCTTCTAATAATTCATGAATATCTGATTACGTGAGTTTATAATGTTGAATATATATATCCTAATTATCTGATTACGTGATCACCGTTAAATCCTACCTGCCTGCTGCCTGCTGCTTGTTTATCCCTTTATAGCATATACACTACTGGAAAGGCCTGAATTGCAGCTTGAATGCCTTGTCTGTTGCTCGTTAGTATACCTTGCAAGTCCCCAAATGCTCATCTCCGTCGTCTAAACTCATCAAACCCCCTCAGCACTTCGCGTCTCATCTCATCTTACCTTGATTCTGCACAGCATAGATAAAATCAACAATTACTTCAGATTCTCGGACCGGATAGCTTAGAAAATGCTTCTTCACAGCTTCTGCTAGTACTTTCTTCTCTACCCGCGTGCGGTGGCGGAAACTGTACGTTCTTTCCCCGAGTTTGCTGTTCAGGATTGACCCATAAGGAGACAAACCGGACGGGACGTCTAAATCGTACGCTCGGCGGTATTTCCTCAGGGATTCCAGCGGGTAGGATTCAAAATCCAAAGGGTCGGCCACCGGTTTGTCCTGCGGCCCGTTGGAAGTGATGTGTTTGGCTAAAATCGCTTCTCTCATAGCCTGCTGAGCAGCGTTGCGGGCTTTGGTCGACGAACGTGACGTGTGCGCCACTTCTTTGCTCTTTTCGGTATCTGTGCGAACTCCCATTGTGGCGTAGTTGTGTAGTGTGATTGTGAAGTAGTTTGGGGTAGTTTAAAGCAGGATTTTCGCTGTTTTCCCCGAGGAATACTTAGCATTTATCACCATAGTAAAGCAGAATAAAATACTCACTTAGAAATTGAGATTCTCATTTTCCTTATCGGGCGGCCGGGTAACTTGTAGGGAATATTTTGATGAGGTAATCATAAAAAGTTCGACGATGAATATATGATGAGATAAGCGAATATTCTTTCATGACGGAATGACGGAAGCTCAGATATTCCGAGGGATAAAATGCCGAGATGGATCATTTGAAGGCGTAAAATCAAGTTAAAATACCTACTCATCTTACTATACTACGTTTAACCCACATCACACAACATCCTATGTGTATTTGCCGTACATAAAGCCGATACAGTCGTCAGACAAGCAGTGTGTACTCACTTTAACGGCTCCCGAAAAGCCATAATGACATTAAATATGAATAAAAAAAAGGCATCAAATAGTAACATAACATAAATTAGTAAATCCCTAAACCAAACCCCAAGCCAACGCATGATATATAGCTTTTATATAGCATTTTCAGTACTCTGAATCAGAATCCAATTCCTCTAAAGTACGCACACGACTTCCCCCAGTTGCATGCAGCATTGAAGACCTCGCAGAGTGCGGATTTAAAGGTAGCGAAACGTGGGAACTCTGAGCACTCAAAGCGGGGGAACTGGCCCGCGTAGACCTCTCAGAATTAGGAGGTTCCTCAAGGATATTAAAAGCATTCATAACAGAGAACTGATGATCTGCTTCCTTAGATGATACGCCAAGTCCCTGGGAAGTTTCTAAATCATTTACAGGGTCCACAAGCGTTTTACCTTCCCCAAATCGAGACTGTGGAGTCTCAGAATTGGTACTCCTGCCGAAAAGATACGAAAATATAGCTGTAAACTTTGCTAAAGGTGAACGATATATAGTATACGTTTTGGGAGCTTTCAGTATGGCGATAGCTGATCTGGGGCACAGTTTTAGCTCATATAAGCTCTGCTGCTCTTCCTGAATAGTGAATGAACGTTTAGGGTACGTCAAAATGAAGGAATACGCGTCTTCCATTGGATGGAATTCGTCGAGCCATACGCGGACTTCTTGTAGAGAATCTGTGCTTGAAAATGAGTGCTGGGTGCTCACGCCTGACGGGAGACGGATTAGCAGGGTGCAGGCGCCCTGGGAGGTTTCCGGTTTCATTGGATAGGAGGATATAGGGGTATAGAGGGATATAGGAATAGGAATATAAGAAATCCTGCTAGAATAAGAAATCCTACCAGAATATAAAGAATCCTCTTGAAATATCGTAGATATCCTACTAAAACACTGATATCTCCTTAAAACTCCGATAAAAGAATCCTAAACCCGAGGAAAACACCCCAAATCACTAGAAAGAATACAACCAATTCCAAGCAGATGCCTGAAAGTCCCACTGATCACAATTTAACCCGGCAAATACGGCAAATACGGCAGAGAGCACAGCAGAGGCCTTGTTCAGTATTTCTTTACTAATACAGCAAGTACAAGTATTTCCTGGTAACCAAATAACCAAATGATATCAGTATGCTTTCTTCCTACGGTTTATAAATACACAGGAGTAGCTGACAAGCTATATTATACACATACAAGGTACCAGCTAAGCCACTGGATTAAGTCATTTAGCAGTGCGGAGAATCCGCTGGAACCTCCGTTCTATAAACAGAAATCATCCGGAGGCGTGCGAGGAGGCGCAGAGCGGCGAATTGCCGTTTTCGGAAGGAGCGGGCAGGGGGAGACGCGAAGTTGCCGATGACGCAGGATGAGCTGTGAGGAGCGGAAGAGGGGAGGGAGAATGTGGGGAAAAACGGGAAAGGGAGGATAAATGCGACGAGTGTTGGTTAATGGGAGGTTTGAAGAATAAATTGGGTAGGAATAGCAGTGGTGAGAATGAACTTCTGGGCTGTTAGAGGCAGATATCAGGGCTTGAATGGTATCGCACTGTCACATGCACGGGCAAAGCAGAAGCGATAAGAGCGAAATGTGAACAAAGCGGGGAAAAACGGTGAAAGAGGAGACTAAAAGACTCAGCAGGGGAACAGAATGAAATAATCGGGCTCTATAGGCCGTATATATTGAGAATACATCGCCGACAGATTGAATTGTGGCGAACTGTGGCGTTCGCTTTGAATGTCCTGTCCATGACAGACCTTTTATGATCACGTAAGCTTAAAAGAATATTATTTCCGGTTTTCTTAAGTACAATCGCAATACCGTACTTCGAATTAGGTATAGAGTTTCTGTGCTAATAAATGTACGTACGGACAGTATTATACTTTATTATGTCATCCTGGGATCACAGCTTTGTTCATATGGATAAAAGTGATTCAAATAAGTGAATTCAGAACAAACTGATACCTACTGGAGATAAGGAATGTGAATAAAAATCATTGTTTCACGTTACATGAACTATTTATGAAATAATTGCTTCATTTATTTTTATTTTTTACAGCCCCAAAGCCCAAAATCTGAAAGAAGAACTGGAATATCACGTGCATTTCATGACAAGCGTCATTTTGAAACAGATTTTAGCTTCGACTAATGGAATACAGCTAAGTGCATCTTGTTATATTTCTACGTACACTAACCTTAACAGTTACAGTTTGCGGTCGAGTACATAAAAAGTATTGCTATACTGCTGATAGCATCATACTTTTGCATGCTTCCGTACGGAAAGCTTATTGAGAGAAGGTTTGGCATAGCACCGTTTCTTGTAAAAAGCACCTGTTTGGACTTTTCTCTGCATAAAGTTTGGCTGGATGCAGTTTAAGTTGAGCAATGCTTTAGCACTTAGGCGAGAATCAACTGTACCTGACTAATATTTAATAAAGCGTACAGCATTATCTGGGGAAACAATTAACGATCTATCCAACACACAGGATGTTGCAAATATTACTGTACCGCCTGCCTTTCAAAGTAACGGTAAGTGACAACCAATAACCTCTCATTCCCAGCCAAATCTGTCAGACTAGGTTAGTGGGCTAGAAAGGTCTCTGTCCGAAAACAGAATTTAAGTTGAGTGGAAAAGAATGTCCAGCCAAACCCTATCGGCCCCAACTCTAATCGCTCCCCGGGTTACCGTCTCTTCCCTCTTTTTTTTTTCTTCCTTTTCTTACTCCTTTTGGCAGCCTTCTTTCTAAGCCGCGTTGATCGGCTTTCAGCAAAGAAAAACATCATAATATTTCCAATTCCTGCTTCCTATCCCCACCCTCTCCTCTGCTGAGCAGATCCCCCACTGTTTTACTGTTCCTACACAGTTCAGCTGATTGATCTGACGACTCTGGTGGCCCTCCTGGTTGCTGATTTCACTCTGATTGCTCAGTTATCGGCCTTATCACGATCAGTGCTGCGGCCTTCTGACTTTCAGCTTTCCTACCGTCTTTCCACCCCCCTGAAGCCTGGAATATTTCCTACCTCAATTCCGCTGACTTTACACTGTCAGATCGCTCACAATGGCTGACGACAGCGCCAGTTCCACTGGAACATCTACGCAACAGTTTCTCACTTCACTTATTATCAATGGTGTACTGTTTATTGTATTTGTTACTTTGTTCCTTATTCTCCGTTTGAAATATAAACGGATCTACGAGCCTCGCACGTTTCTGGACTCTGTGCCTGATGAGTAAGTATTGTTTGGTGTGGTTTGGTTGTTTATTTGGTTGTTTATTCGGTGATGTGGACGTTTATTTGCTGGGTTGTTTGCTTTCCTGTACACTTTGATACGCTTAACGTAGGAGAATTCTGTATATTAGGAGTCAAAACTGGTATTTTTGTTCCTCTATTAGGAATTTTGGCCGAGTTTAGATGTTTAGACGGTCGTAATTGTAGAAAAGTTTCAGTTTTTATTAAAAGATCAATTATTAAGGAAAAAAGTCAACTTTTATTTCCTTTCTTTGTCTTTCTTTCCTTTTCTTTTTATTCCACCTTCTTCTCAGTTTTCGTTTTTCTCATTTCTTGCATTTTTGATTCCTCTTTTCTTCTCATTACTCTCTCTTATCAGTTCTTCATTACCTTTCCCCATTATATTATATATCCTCATATTGATATGCGACTTATTGGTGGCTCAAATCGACGAATTCTTCACTCTCAGTTTAGAATATGTAAACTGTTGTAACATTCTACTGTTGTTTACTGTTATTTACTGGATATTCTGTTGAAATATTCGACTTTTATATACTGGATTTGCCGACTATGCGCCTGATTCAGTTTATATACCCAGTTTGTATATTCTCAGATCAATTCTGGCTTGTAAATTCCGCTAAGATTGTTTTTTCTCAATTCAGCCACATTCAGTTCGTTCCTTCTTTCATATCCTCAGATCATTTCTTCCTCTTATTCTGATATTCTCTATTTCTTCTATTAATTCCCTATTCTATTTCTTCTATTTCTTCTATTCATTCCTATTTCTATTCCTATTCCTATTCCTATTCCTATTCCTATTCCTATTCCTATTCCTATTCCTATTCCTATTCCTATTCCTATTCCTATTCCTATTCCTATTCCTATTCCTATTCCTATTCCTATTCCTATTCCTATTCC
>JAKTRH010000097.1:0-52392 GCA_030579575.1 Sporopachydermia lactativora
TTTCTCCCTCTTCCAGAGAGTCTGCAGATTTCTGCAGATTTGTGCATACTAGCGTACACCAACTTAAAGTCATTACAGTTTGCGCTTGTTTGTAAAAAAATGCTGTATTTTTGAGAAATCCTAGAAAGAAGACTCCGGGTGTGCCACACTTCCTATTTAGGAACGAAAATGATTAGGGTCTGCCACAATTCATTTCGGGTTTAGCCTAAATCTCTGTATTTGGTATATATTTTACCAAATCTGCCGGGACCTGACTAGCTAGCGCCAACCTAACCTTGTATCCCGTACATGTCTCACATAAAGTTTTAAAACGCAAGCGAGTATTCCTAAACAGGAAAGACAAGACGACCCTATAACCTAAATCGAATAGACGGCGCAGGAACGGAAATGTGAAAGAATCAGCCTGTCCTCAGTCATCATGGCTCACGGGAGGGAAATAGCCGTGAGCTGGAAGCCCAGGCCGAGGAATTTGTTCTGCTCAACTTCGTACTGTACGGATGATATCTCGTAGGATTGAGAGCCGAACAGACCGAAGGAAACTCTTTCAAAGCTTGACTCTAGAGCCTCTCTTGCCTCAGATCTCAGTGATGACATTCTGCCGTATTCGGGTTTTGAAATCGATCGCCGGTAGCCGGTAGGGTTTTTGACGGGCTTGGATGTCGCAGTGTACGGAACCTGAGTCATTTGAGTACGTAGCAAGTTTCTCCTAGCTGTTGAATGTTAGTTGGGCAACTTCTGACTTAACTGTTTGAACTGGTGAACAGAACTGAACACCTCCTGCTTGCTTGGAAACCCAGAAACACGGAAACCCGGAAACTCGGCAAATCTGCTACAGCTAGAAGCCTAGACTGCGCAGTCGCTGAGGAATCCCGCCTGTTCCTCGGCCGAGAATGGACCCGTTGGATTCACTGTCTTTCCGAAACCTACCAGCGTGCTACTCGTCTTATTCCACTACCTGGTAGGCTGTCTGGGTCGTCAGAAACCAGTTTATTGCATATCAAGAAAGATCCCACCGAATTGGTTTGGATTTCTGACTGGAATACGCTGCGAAACTGTCTGTTTATGAGAGGGATAAAGTAGAAGAGAAAAGTTCAGTGATCCAGCGTCGCAGGTCTTCTAGAAAATCTGCTTTGTTCCTCTCTGATCGCTGCTTTGTGGAATTTCTCAGCACTTCTAAGAAACTAGACTCAGCATTGCTGCTACGGATTTAGCCGAGACGTGAAATAGCCGGTTTTCACGGGCAGATACGCTGATATATTGATCTCTCTGCAATGTCGGAAGGTATGTCGAGTTTCTCCGTGAAAACATCAAAACATCCATAAAACTGTACATAGTACTAACCATAGAAGGATACGAATATCAACTCACAGTGGAGCAGCAACCTTTGCGGGCTCGGATGTGTGGGCTGGGAGACAAAGACCGCCGCCAGGTGTCGCCGACTCCGTGTATCCGGCTGCGCATCTATCGCGACGGAAAGATGGTCCCTGCATCGTAAGTATTGGCACTTTCTTTTGCCGAGGGACGAATTTGAATGGTAAAATCGTAGCTGTGTAGAGGAGGAAAAGCTCTTAGGAAAAGCTAAGAGAGATTTTGATGTTCTTCTCTCTTATTTGCTACACCGTAGGGGCTGTGTGGGCTGAGATGCATGTTTAAATTTAAACCCAGCTGTTTGTTTCCCATGCTTACATTCTCCCCTGTATTTCCTCTTTTTCAGGGCGAGGCTCAGTTGATTGTTTGTGAGACGCTGTATTGGCTGGAATCTGTTGGACTTACAAGGAATTTTGATTTCTGAAATTGAGGAGGACATACGAGTTTCAGTCAATTTATGTTAATTCATGCTATTTCTTAAATTTCTGACATTTCCGTTGTATCTGCTTTATACTTTTTACTGTCTTCTTTTAACTTTCTGCTGCCTGCCTCTCCTCCTTGCATTTCTCAGTTCATTCCGACGTTACTACAGGAGGGAAGAAACGAATGTTTACCTTGAAATAAAGACCTGCTCAACCTGTGCTACTCATTTTCATTCTCTTTCTATTCCAGCTATTCCTCTATGCTCTGTTATGGTTCTTTATATGTATTTTTCTCATCTCTGATAGATCATATTGAAGAAAAGTTTCCCTCACCGCATTTTCCCTTCCAATCGTCCCCTCTTCTCTTCCCGTGCTAACTTCCCAGCGAAATCAATCCCACATATTTCTTTCTCGTAGTGGAGCTATGGTCCCCCGATAAAAGCGAAAACCTCGGATTCGTTCAGGGACAGTCAGAACTCACAGTAGAAGACTCTTCCGCCACTTCAGGCAACGACATCTTGACAGGAACCTCCACATCAGCAGCAGGCGATAACTCTTGCATTTCTGATCGTCTATACGATCTGAACGACGAGCTGGGGATTTGGTTTATCCTCTACGATCTGTCTGTCCGGTTTGACGGCGAATTCCGTTTCAAATTCAGCCTCTACGATCTCAGTGACATGTTGCAGGCAGAGCAACCAGTTGTTTCAGACACTCCGCTGGACGGGTATGAAGATCTGTGGAATCCTGCGGGTTCGAGTAGCTCTTTGCCACCTGGCAGCTCTCCGTGCGTTGCCTCAGTATTTTCTGATATCTTTCGGGTGTATTCTGCTAAGAAGTTCCCTGGAGTGATTGAAAGTACGCAGCTGAGTGCGAAGTTTGCTTCACAGGGTATCAAAGTGCCTATTAGAAAGGAGCAGAGGTGATGAATTGGAGGGAAGGGAAGAGAATGCAAACTAGAGAGGAAAAAATAGAGAAAGGAGTGGACACAGGGAAAACCAGGCAAACAGGGGATCAGAATCTTTAGTATATTGCTGGATGTTTGCTTGCTAAGGTAATTTGAAGAGCGGGGGCAGATAAGAATAGCCATGGAAATTAATCGTATGTTATTTCCTGATATGATGGTGTGATGATGAAACGGTATCGTATAACATGATGTCCTCTTTCTTATCTATCTTCTCTTCTCTCTTATTTTCTCTTCTTCTCTCTTATTCTCATAACTCTTCCTTGACCTCTCAAGATATTTCCGTTGCATTTTCCCATCCACATCCTGCCTCCAAACATTTCAACAGTCTGCTCAGGACTGGGCTTCTATTGATTCCGTTGATTATTTCTATTCAACAGGTCAGTACTAAGCGATAATTGCATGCATTTACATAGTGAATTGTTCAGCATTGAATAGTCAAGGTTCCTATCGGGAGCAGCAAACAAAACTTCTTTATTATTCAAATCTCCAGCACGGCCTTCTTCCCTTCTCGTCGCTGAAAGTCGGGTAAAAGCAGAATGTACTTTACATCAACATACCATCATCATTATTTGTACTGATATCTGCCTGACTATCTGAAAAATCCCTGTTTATGCCACTTTATTTTCAAAAGAGATGAACCGCATAGTCTGAGAAGTGGTGAGTTTACAGGTTATTAAAAGAGGTATGGGCCGGAAATAAGTAAACAAGCAAAATTAAATAGATTCTCTATCCTACCTATAAGGAAGAAAATAAAACTAAGGAATATTCAGTGAATTCTTAGTGGCATATAGGTTTTCAGGTCAAATACACACTCATGTGTTCCAAACTCCAGCAGCAGGCAGTTCTACAAGACTCTGATATCAAGAATTGTTTGTTATCGATAAACAGAGAAGCAGAGCTAAAAAGATACATAGAGTGCTTGACCTCTAGTCTTCACTGCGTATTTTTGTATAGTCGTCACCTTCCAGCTATATCTAGGACAACCATCACTGTAGAGATTCTGTAAAGAACCCATTGAAGGTATGAGTTGGTATGTTCCCCTGACATGTTCGGAGTCTCAGAATTTATTTATTGTGAGGAGATTTCAATGTTTTCCCAAGGTATATCTGAGATCTTGGGATGTTCTGTGGGTTCGAGGTATTTCCTTCTAGTTCTTTCTTACTATATTCTGCTTTCTCTAACCGTATTATACTAATCCTTACTATCTTCAATCATTTTCCGATAGTCAGAAATTCCGAGAACCTGCCACCAAACGACATTCCTATAGGAAAAGACAGAAGCGTTCACTAAACAATAACGACCCACAAATCATATAAAAACGCAGATATTTATTTACATTCAGCTGTTTTTCAATTGTCTAAACTGTCTATCAACTTCCTACCAACTATCCATTATATACATTGCTCCCCTCTACTCACTACTCTACTGTTTCTTCCTTCTTCTCCTCCTGACTACATCTTCTTCACATTTGACTCATCCCATCCACGCTGTTTCAACAGCCCTCCAACTTTCCCTGGCCCATTGAAATCCTTCGGCCCAGCCACATACGCCACGTATCCTTCCGGGCCGCACACAAGTGCCAGTGAAGGGTCCCGCGGATCGTTCCGATGTGCCTCTGCCTGCTCCAAAGCCGTACGGTACGGAGACTTTTTCACAAGCTTCTTCTGGGTCTCGGGATCTTCAACTACAGCTCCCAGCGGAAGTTCCGACGGCTTCGGAGCTTTAGCATCCGCTTCCACCACCAGAGGCGCCACATCTGCCGGAACTCCTTTCTGGGCAACTTCCGCCTGCTTCTCTGCTAGCTGGGCGGCTTTCTCGGCCAACTGTTTTTGTACCCGAGCCGCTTCCGCTTCTATGCGCTCCCATTTATCCTTCTCGGCTCGTTTCACAGGCCGAGGAATATCCTGGGCAGAGAGGAAGCCACCTTCGGCATCCACATGATAGTGGATCTTTGCTCTGCCGAGCTGCTCGGCAATGTCGAGGTACCGCTTCAACGGGACTTCCACTCGGGATCTCACAGAGTAGTGAACGTCTACAAAACCTCGAGGAGGGTTCGGCGAATACAGCATTTGCAGCACGGGGGCAATCCCAGTTCCTGCGGCGAAAAAGACAATGTTTTCGGGGTTCGGGTCTTTCAGAGGGTCGAGCGGCACGTCTGCTGGCACAGAAAGCGGGTCTTCGCCTAAAGCGGGCCGAGCAGGGAGTTCGTCAAGCGGAGAATATGGGAATTTGTACTCTGTAAATTTACCCCGCACCTGCAGCCGCGATCCTACGGGTTTTGCCACCAGCCAGCGGCTCAGCTCGCCGTCTTCGTATTTTTTAACGTACAGCAGCATTCTTCCCTCGTCTTTTAGCGGATCATAGGTCCGAAGCACGGAAGGAGCTTTTGTTTCTTCTAATCCTTTCACTACAGGTGCCTGGTATACAGAAAACGGCAGCGGTGTGTATCTTCTTACGATTTGCAGGTCTGGTTGTTTGATTTCAATTGACCAGAGCCGACGGGCATTCCAGTATATTTGAGACTCTGATAACTCATTGAATCCCTTTACAGTAGGAGATAACTCAATGAGGAAATGATCCGGGCCGATAGGCTCTTTGTACGAAATCACATACGTCATAAATTCTTCCGGATCCAGAAATGTGGGCTCCTTTCGGGAAGAAAACAGGGCCGAGAGTCCCGAGCGTGAGCCGGATGAGTCGTCGGAAGCGGATAGAGCTAAGCGAATGTGGTACAACGTCCAAACTCCGGCGGCGACTGCGACCAGCGGGATGAGAATTCGTTTTAGAGGCCATTTGCGGGTGTTGGGTTTCTGGAATAGCGATGGCGGGGGCGGGGGTTGTTCGTAGGAGACGCGGGGGTGAGTTTCCGCTGGAGTGTATTTAGAGTGGGTACCGGAGAAGAGAGGGGTAGAAAGTGTGGAGGACAGGGTGAAGTCTGATGCGGGGGGAGAGCGGGGGTTTTCTTGTGGTACGTTGGAGTCCGCATTGTCGGATTTGTCTAATTTGTCGGGTTTATTTGAATCGTTTGAATTGTCTGAATTGTCTGAATTTCCATCCTTATCTTGTTTTGGGTCTTTCTCGGCGAAATTGACAGCAGAAAAGTAGAAATTCCGCACAGGAGTACACTGAGGTGTGGCGGTGATTCTGGCGCAAACCACAAACGGAGAGCGGCCCGCCCGAGTCGGCACGGCGGATATTCCGCGGCGGAGTTGACGGACCAGCATCGTCAGAGGGCAAGACGGGTGGAGGGTTTGCCAGCTCAGTTAACGGACGAGGCCTGCAGCCGGGGAAACGTTTAAAAGAGAGAAAGGGGATATTTGAGGAGGGAAAAGGAGGAATATAGAAAGGAAATAACCGGAGAGCAAAGAGGAAGTTTGCTGAAAGAAAGTGAAAAATTCGCTTCTTCATCGGCAAATGAATTTCGAAATCGGTGATAGCTGATTAGAGATTACGTGATCAGTATATAAATACAATATTGGGATTATGTCATACGAAAATATATTTTTCATTCCATTCCGGCTCGTCGGGCGAGCTTCGGAAGTTTGCTATTTACGTCAGCAGGGGTAAAACCGTTCAGCCAAAGGAACCAATTTGCAGCTTTCTAACGTCTACCTCTGTATAATATACCCTATTTTCCCTATTTCCCCTATCTTTCCCACAGTCAAGATGACGAACATCACACGAATCGCCAGCCTGGAAGGACACCAAGATCGAGTATGGGATGTGGATGTGCATAGTCGGAAACCGCTGCTAGCTACTGCTTCAGGGGATAAAACCTGCCGGATATACAATCTCAATACACTGCAGCTTGTGACAGTGCTGGAAGACGCACACAAGCGGAGCTGTCGGTCTGTCAGCTGGAAACCCGACAGTACTGGTACGGAATCTCCTTCTATAGCCGTCGGGAGCTTTGATTCTACAATTTCTATCTGGAGCGAAGAGGAAGGCAGCTGGGAACTCTTGGCTATTATTGAAGGACACGAGAATGAAGTGAAATCCGTGGACTGGAGCTATAATGGTTTTTTTCTCGCTAGTTGCTCTCGGGATAAAAGTGTGTGGATATGGGAAGCGGATGATACAAATGAAGAATTCGAGTGCATTAGTGTACTGCAGGAACATACACAAGATGTGAAATGTGTCAGGTGGCACCCTAGTGAAGAGCTGGTAGCCAGTAGCTCGTATGATGATTCTGTTAGGTTATATAAAGAGGATCCTGATGAGGGAGATTGGGTATGCGTTACGGAACTACAGCTTGGGAAAGGCACAGTATGGGAAGTTGATTTTTCTAGTGGGAAAGGCGGAGAGTCAGAGTTTGTGGCTGTGACGGATGAAGGAGAAGTGGAAGTTTACCGGAGAATAGGTAGTAATAAGGAGTTGAATACTGGAGAAAGTTCCGGAAATGGCGTCGGGTCAGAACTACAGTTCATGGGCCGTATTCCGTCGACTTTCAGGAGCTCTGAGCCTCTGAAAGAGGAGTGGGAAATAGCAGCATCGTTGCCTAAAGTGTGTACTCGCGCTTTGTATGGTGTGAGCTGGAGCAAGCACAGTGATCGGATAGCCACTGTCGGTGCCGACGGCAAGCTGGTTGTGTACTCTCGGAACGCGGAAGGAGAGTGGGCCGTTTCTGGCACTGTGGAGAAGTGCCACGGGGTTCATGAGGTGAATTGCGTTCGATGGGCCTTCCGAGGTTCCGACGAGTGTCTTATAACAGGGGGTGACGACGGAAAGACGAATGTGTGGGCTGTGGAGCGAGAGGAGATGTGAAATGTGGATCATGAGAGTTACGAGTTGTTAGAAGCGGACCGATTAATGCAATAACTGTACTGTATGTATACTTCTACGAATCATAAAACTACTTTAACCCGTTAATAGGAGTCTCGTGATTAAGGATTTGTCAGCCGAAATGCCACTGTGAAGCAAAGAACAGTCACAGCCAAGCCTTTGAAAAGTAGTTAAAACTAGCTAAAACATAGAACCAGGGGGTTTCAAGTAGAGAACCTAACCGCAGGAATGGGTAGGCAAATTTCCGAAAAAATTCAATAGGCTACCCTCGAGAAAAGATCAGTGTTTTCGTAATGTACTACTTGATTAGTGGTATAATGATTCCGAGAATGCGCCCACCGACGGATCTAAATCATCAAGATGATTACAGTTAGAGAATTCAGGGAAATCGGCGAGCTATCAGCGTGTATTAGGAATCTTTTGTCGGTACCTCGGATTGCTCGGCTGATTTCCCCTGAGTTCGCCATCAAAGTTTATCCCCTATTTAGTGAACTTTCGGCAATAAGCTTCTTTTAAGTTCTTTTTTCAAGGCTTGGTCAGCCGAGACTAACTGTAAATGTAGGATGAGACATAATGTTATAGAGCAACAAACTGCCCAGGACGTGAATTTTCAGCAGTAAAACAGAATAATAATAGATTTACCGTGGATTTAGTACTTAATTAGTGTGTTATATGTACTCTATTTCCCATACTTCAGTCTCAAACATCTGAAAAGCATTTCTTCTTCGTACTATTTGAATGCATGTTTCTCCCGAAAGGGTAATAAAGTTGAAGTTTTATTTAAGTTTAGCTTCCACCTACAGCGGCACAATGCACGAGCTGCAGCTTCTTGCAGAGGAAGAAGTGCACCGGGAATTCCGTCTCATTAGTAATTTTTGTGGCCACAGTTTTTCGTTACACAAATGAGTTTACCGCTCGCAACTACTGTTTGTGGTTTTTCGGCACTTCCGCTTGGCACCGAAATTTCAGCATACTGTGAACATTACTGCCACTCCATTAATATCAATATTCCTACAGTGGTTCTGAGCCCAAGTGTTTCCTTGTCCTGTGGATCTAACGGACTCGCCAGTAGTGGTACAAAAGTTCGTCCCGAAAGCCGATCTTAGACGCGCGGATCAGCCGTCACAAAGCCGAGTCCGCGTTTGTGACCCGAAGATGGCGGATGGTTTGGCCGCCTTTGTATTACAACATCACTCGAATTTGCATCAATATAACTGCCTACGATGACGAAATCAAGAACAACATTGAAAATAGACGGCATGACGTGCGGGGCATGCACCGCTGCCGTCACAAACGCCGCTGAGGCCGTCCCCGGCGTGGAATCTGCCGCAGTGTCGCTCATCACTGAACAGGCCGTCATTGTGCACGACGCAGACGCCGTGACCCCTGAACAAATCGCCGAAGCCGTCGAGGAAACGGGTTTTGATGTGGCTATAGTAAACACTACACCGGAAGACACGTCGGAAGGACATGAGAAGAAGCCGTCCGACAGCAGAAGTAGCGGAAACAGTGGTTCCGAATCCCGAGCTTCCGCCACAGAAACTACAACCTTGAAAGTATACGGTATGACTTGTGCTAGCTGCTCTCAAGCAGTGGAAGACGCCCTCACTTCTGTACCCGGGGTGGAATCGGCGGAAGTTGGACTGGCCACTTCCGAAGCCCGCGTGGTGTTCCGCCCGGCAGTTTCAGGGATCCGTACACTTGTGAACGCCGTGGCGGATGCCGGGTTTGACGCTGTGGTTGCGACGTCTCTTAATACCTCTGAACAGCTCGGTGTTTTAGCAAAGATTCGGGAAATTCGGCTGTACCGTTCAATGTGTATCCGAGCTGCTTTGTGGGGTACGCCGGTGATTGCGTTGCACTATGCGTCTCGGTTCCATTCTGCGCGACAGTTTTTCCTATTTAAATCCATCCCTGGGGTCCCAGGAGTGTTTGTTTTCCATATTATTCAGTTAGTACTCACTGTATATATAATGGGCCGAATTTGCCGTTTGTACTATGCATCAGCGTTCAAAGCATTCCGCCACGGTAACTGGACAATGGATTGTCTCGTGACAATCTCAACAGGAGTTTCTTTGGGGTTTTCTCTGCTTTCTATGGCAGTTGCCGCCGCCGTTGGGTCTCCGGAACCTCCGAAAGTGTTATTTGACGCTGCGGCAATGCTGCTGGTGTTTATAACTTTCGGCAAGTACATTGAAAACAAAGCGAAAGGCCAGACAAGTAGTGCCTTGTCGCGGTTGCTTACTGTGGCCCCGTCGATGTGCTATGTGCTTGACGGTCCGATAGACGGAGACGGAGCGGAACGGCCGCCTTTGCACATCCCGGCGGAACTCGTGCAGGTCGGGGATGTGGCAGTGCTTTTGCCGGGGTCGAAAGCGCCAGCCGATGGGGTTGTTGTGCGTGGCAGTTCGGAAATGGACGAGTCTCTGCTTACTGGTGAGTCTCAGCCGGTGCCGAAAAGGGAAGGAAGCCGAGTTGTCGGGGGTACAATCAACGGGTTAGGTGTTTTGTACGTTCGGCTTACTCGTACGGGTTCTGACACAGAATTGGCTAAGATAGCTCGGTTAGTTACAGAAGCACAAACGGCTAAAGCCCCGATTCAGAGGTTCGGAGATCGGCTTACAGCTGTATTTGTACCAGCTGTTGTAGCTCTCGGTATTGCCACGTTTACGGTATGGTTTGTGCTTGCGCACGTGCTGCACCCGCCACCGGCGATGTTTTCCGCCAGGGAAGGGACGTTGTTTGTGTGTCTGCAATTGTGTATATCGGTGATTGTGGTTGCTTGTCCCTGCGCTCTCGGCTTGGCAACTCCGACGGCAGTGATGGTCGGCACGGGTGTCGGCGCGGCTAACGGGCTGCTGATCCGCGGTGGTGCAGTGCTGGAAAAAGCGACGCAGGTCACGGCAGTTTTGTTTGACAAAACAGGTACTTTGACGCGGGGTCAGCTGACTGTAGCGGCAGTGCGAGGCCATTTTCAGGCTGATGCGTGGCGCGTAGTGGCGGCTTTGGAGGCGCAGTCGGAACATCCGATAGCCGCTGCCGTTTGTAGGTATGCCGAGGGGGTTGCCGCTTTGGCAGGGCCTGCGGGGCAAGTAGAAGAGTTTGTGTACGAGCCGGGGTTTGGATTGTCCGGGACGGTGGATTCCGGGGAAGGGAAGGTTCGGGTGGCAGTGGGGAATGAGGGGTTGATGAAGAAAGAAGGTGTGCGTGTGGAAAATGCCGAGAATGCCGAGAATTCGGCTAAAAATGGCGCAGTAGTTAATTCCGAAACTGAAATCCAATCAGCCACAGACAACTCAGCTTCTATCGGTGACATTTCCGGGTTTGCGCAATCACTGGGGTCATCGGGCCACGTGATTGTCTATGTGGCTATAAACGGGGAACTCCTCGGTGCCATTGCGCTTACCGACGATATCCGACCCGACGCGGCAGCTACTGTGGCTGCGCTGCAGGAAGCGGGTATTACTGTGGAAATGGTAACCGGGGACGCAGCCGGAGCGGCAAATACCGTTGGCAGCCGCGTCGGATTGCCGCTGTCGGCTGTACATTCGGAAGCTCGGCCCGAGGATAAAGTAAGAGTTGTGGAAGCTTTACAGGAAGCTGGAGAGATTGTAGCATTTGTCGGAGATGGAGTTAACGATTCACCGGCTTTAGCGAAAGCGGATATTGGGATTGCCGTTGGGAGTGGTACGGATGTTGCCTTAGCAACAGCGGATATTATTGTACTACGGCCAGAAACATTTGCCGTTGCTGCGGCATTGGATTTATGTGGAGCTACTTTCAGTAAAATCAAGGCAAACTACGTATGGGCTTTGGGGTATAATGTATTAATGTTGCCTGTAGCGATGGGGGTTTTCCTCCCTTTTGGATTTATGCTAAATCCGGCTGTCGCCGGAGCGGCAATGGCGTTGAGTTCCGTTTCCGTTGTGGCATCGAGTTTGCTATTGCGGAAATGGAAGTATCCGGAACCTGGAGCTCGGCTGAAATTTGGGAACCGGCGGTCTTTTGGTAAAATTAATGTAATTAGTAGCGCATTTAGCAAAGCGGTTAGTAATTCGGCTTCAAAAGTGCGGAAATTGTTGCATTTGCAACCCGCGGAGCAGAATTACTTACCGTTATAATATGTTATATAATGTATGTCATAGAAATGTCACACTGTGTCTTGTATGTCACAGGAATAGAGTTTGGCGTCGTCCTGGTAATCTTCGTATATTGAACTTAGTTTCCACATAGGGTAACATGACTCAAACCTAATCTCGGTGTTTACTATCAAAACCACAATCGATAAATCAAACGGCCCCTCGGCTCTTTCAAGCCGCAAAGCTCCTTAAGCGGGCCGAAATTCTCCGTGCAGCCGACTAAAAGCAGTGCTACTGCGTGTATTGAACCGTGGAAAATTTCAGATTCGCCTCGGAATACCCGAAATACCCAAAATACCCGAACTTTTCCTCGGAACTATAAAGGCTACGAATGATTTCCACACCAATCAGCTACAGACGGGCCGTACCGGCGGAACTGGCGGCTCGGCCTCTATTTAGTACCCCTAAAGCGGGCGGCTCGGGGGTGCCGTTTGGGCCTCGGCACGCTATCACTGCCACAAAGATTATAGGCGTTACGGCGGCTTCCCGATTAGAATTCTCAGGAGCTCATGAAGTTTGTGCTTACACTGCTGGCGCTGGAGTGGTTATAAACCGCCGCGGATCGCAGCGGTTCTTTCCGACGGCTGTCACAGACGTGGATGCTCGGAATTGTGGTGCCGCGATTGTTTGTGGTCCAACTTCTGCCGCTTCTGCGCCACTTACTGGTTCCGAACCCCGAAGTACAGTAAGAGAACGGGTGAAAGCGGTATCGGCTATCGCTTTGTCACCTTCGGGTCGGCTTCTAGCAGTAGGGGAATCTGGCCACAAACCTCGTATTATTATATACTCTACTACTCGTTCCGAGACTGCGCCACTGATAATAATCCAAGAGCACTCATTCGGTGTGGCGCAGTTAGCTTTCTCGCCTTCTGAGAATAAAATTGTATCTCTCGGGTACCCGAATGACGGGTTTATTCATTTGTGGCAACTCCGAACTGGTACAAATCCAACTGCAACT
This sequence comes from Sporopachydermia lactativora, assembly GCA_030579575.1. Classification (NCBI taxonomy): domain Eukaryota; kingdom Fungi; phylum Ascomycota; class Sporopachydermiomycetes; order Sporopachydermiales; family Sporopachydermiaceae; genus Sporopachydermia; species Sporopachydermia lactativora. The sequence continues at coordinate 12,637 of JAKTRH010000097.1, forward strand.
CTGTTAGCTAGTAATAAATGTACTGTAAGCGTTTACGGCCTTTATTGGTACGGGGAAACGATATTTACCATTGGGCTACGGCACGTGAAAGCGTGGAAATGCCCCTCCGACGAGGAAACGCGGGGCCGAACGGCAGTTTTAGCCGGGCGCAATGCGCTGCTCGGCACAGAATTCGCTGGACTCAGCTTTGTATGTAGTTGTAATATTTCTAATGCCGATTGTGTAATAATCTGTGCACAAACCGGTCAAATATTCACAGTTTGTGAAACCAACGGCCGGCTTAGTTTGCTATTCCGAGCTCGGCTTGGTATGACAATCACAGATGCGTTTGTAGACGCGGATCAACACACTGTTCACTTTGTCGGAGAACGGAACGGAACGGAATGTTTAGAAAGCCGACTCACTTCAGAGATCCTCGGCGATTCCCATGGAGAATCTGCCCCGCGTAGTCCGTACAGCCCCACTAGAAGCCCTACTAGAAGCCCCACTAGAAGCCCCACTAGAAGCCCCTCTAGAAGCCCCACAAAACCCCCCGCTTCAACCCCAGACAGCCCACAACTTGCCGAACCGGACTCGCCTTCTAAAACAAGCCTCTCCCGTGCCGCGGCAAACCCAGCAGCAGCTCTAACGGGGTCCCGAGGCTTCCTGGGCGGGTTCCTTTACGACGAATCCCGTGCATGTCTTCTAACACACCGTAGAGAGATTGTATTAAAGCCTCTGACCCCCGGAGGAGCCGCGGAAGCTTCTGTGTTTGCCGCGGGGCACACATCGCCGATCCGCGGCATTTGCCGCTTGGATTGGAATTTGAACTCCGCTTCAGATCCGAGTTTCCGACCACAATACCTTTCTTGGACTTCTGACGGAACTACTAACTATTGGGATTCCGATTTTTCCCGAGCCACCCCTGGCCCGCTGATCCGTCTGCCGAACTCCACAGAACCCCAGGATAACTCCGTTTCCGCTCTGGCCGTAGGCGTGGGGGTTTTGGCTGCCGGAGACCGCACTGGAGTGTTATCGCTGCAGGCAGCGGGCGGGAATGCCGAAGGCACTGCCTTTGTACACCTTAAAGCCCATGCGGCGCCTGTCACCGCTTTGCTAGCAGCGTCAATTGCCGGCAATCCGATGATTATAAGCGGGTCACGGGATCGCACGGTACAAATTATTGCTCGGAATGCTGAAACGGCACAATGGCAAGTTGTACAAACGTTAGCAGACCACAAAGCAGCTATTACAGTACTGCGTTTTGTGCCTGCCGCGGAGGCAGGGGTTCTTGTCACTGCCTCGGCAGATCGCAACGTGCACGTGTACCGCTGGGTTGAACTGCCAGCGGGGCAAGCAGGATTCGGAGCTTTCCTCGTTTCTCGGACCATTACACTGAAAACTGGGGTTATCGACGTGTTTGTGCCTGAAACAGGAGATGAAATTATCGTATCAACACAAGATAAACACGTGTTTGTATACGGATTAACTACCGGCGAACAGCGCGGCGTTTTCCGCGTCGGCCCGGGCGACGGCAGCAGCGTCACATGCTCGCCGGGCAGCCCCGCAGCGGGGAACAGCGGGGTAGGAAACGGAAGCAGCGGCAGCGGCAGTGGCGGGTCGCCTGGCGGCGGAAGCTCCGAACTGGTAACTTTAGACGCACTGCATGTAATTGTAGGTAAAACTATAGCTGGGACTCCGCAGCGGGTATTATTCGGTGCCGGGTCGGATAAATCTGTGCGGGCGTACGATTTGACGACTGGGGCGCTGCTTGCTTCCGCTTTTGGGCACAGTGCGGCAGTCACAAGTCTGCTAATTGGGGGCGGGAACGGAAATGAGAACGGAAGTGGGAACGGAAGCGGGAACGGCAACGCTGTGCAGTTTGTGAGTGCTTCCGCTGACGGATGCATCTTTAAATGGCTGTTTGAGTACCGACGGGAAGCAGCGGAAGCGGCATCGGCCTCGGGTTCGGCCTCGGCATCAGCGGAACACGAGAGATCGCCGTGTGCCTCGAGAAGTCCCAGTACGGCTGTTTCCGGAGGCTCTGGACGGCCGACACGGAAGATTATATCAGCCACAGATTTAATGGAAGCATTGAACACAAAACCAGATTTGGTTCCGAAATCTGGGCCGATAGCGGGGTTGGCAGCGGGGCTTGGTGGGGGTTCAGGGAATTGCGGGAACAGCGGGAACAGCGGGAACAGCGCGGGTTTAGCAACGGCATCTCCGACGGTACGCGGAGGTCGGACCGGTCCGCCGAGCCCGTCTTCCCGTAGCGGTCCGCCGAGTCCTTCGGCACGAGTAGCGGCGCGGCTGCCAGGCCCGAGTGTGCGCAAACCGGGGCTCAGTTTGAGAGGTCCACCGGGCGGGGCAGGCAGTGGCAACGGCAGTGGCAATGGAAACGGAAACGGAGCAGCGATGTTTGCCGAGACAGTGCGGAAGTTCCGAACAGGGTTAGAAAGTGGCACAGTAGTTTTATCTACAGAAGAGGCGCAGTCCGTAGAACGGGAGATTCTCATATTGCTGGAAACGATGGGAAGTGGCGGACGGGTGCTGGAAAAGTTTGGGGAGAAATTAGTAGGGTTGGTAGAAAGGCTGGTAGAAGAAAGGGTGGGATTGCCTGGGAAAGGAGGAGACGAGAATGTGGGATAAAAAGGAGGAAATGAGGGAGGAGAAGAATGGAAGGTGGAAAGCGGAAAGCGGAAAGCGGAAAGCGGAAAGCGGAAAGCGGAAAGCGGAAAGCGGAAAGCGGAAAGCGGAAAGTGGAAAGCGGGACGGATCGGATCGGGACGGAATGAGTTGAAGGAGCTAAAAGTTGAAAATAATCGGGGACTTGCGGAATTAAACTTACCAACGGCCGACGTATGTGTGTGGAAAACGGAGATATTCGGCATTTCGGAGCACACAAATCGGGTTAAAATGCTATATAAGGTAAATGAGAAGCTTGGAAAAAATGAATAAATGGCAGGCATTAAGCGTATATACACAAATAGCAATTGAAATTCGCTTACATAGGATATCACAAAAGGCGTATTCGGTAAATTCGGCTGATTCGGCAAACACAAACGGAATACCGAATAGGGTCCACAAAAAAGAAGGGAAACTATGTACAAAAAGATGCAAACGGGGCAGAAAGGGGATCCGATTGAGCCGAAGATTTCCGCAGCACAAAGAAAGGAATCTCAATAAATCCGAGCCGAATCCTAAACGGAGATACTAAAAAAAACCTACAAACCCGTAGAATTGCCGATCCAATCGACGATCCCTCGGCAAATCTCCAATTTCCTTCCACAGATGCCGACCATCGGATTAAACGCAAGGAAGAGCAGATCATTTTGCGCAATATTAAGCGGAATATCAAGCGGAAGGCCCGCAGATCTCAACTTCCGAGCTATAAAAGCCGATATCCCAACCAATCATCCCCGAGAAGCAGGTTTCTTTACCCATTCTTGTGGCTGAAACTCTCCAGTGCTCGGCTTAGCAGCCCCCGGCAGAACTTCAGAAGAGTTTGAAGTCTCCGGCGGCGGAGTTTCCAGAACTCCCGCACTGTTTGCCGATTGTGGCGTACCGGATACCCCGGCATCTCCGCTTTTTACCGAGTTCATAATGTCTGCCATACTAGGCGGCGAGCCGCTCCCTGGCTCGGATTTTAGCGGGATCTGTTTCCATCGTTCTTCCGCTGCTTTCACTCGCATACGGAGAATTTCCTGCCGTCGGAGGTCTCCTAAAAGCTCTTCAAGGGTCGGATAATTGGGCCGAGTGTGGCGCAGCCATTGAAGCCACTGAGCTGTTATGAGTCAGTAAGATGAATTTTTGAGAGGAAATGCCGAATCTGGGGGGTATGTGGAGGTGTATTTTCGGATAAAAGAGGTAGGAGGTAGAAAGTAGAGAGGTTTGTGGTGATTAGAAAGCCGGAAAAAAAAGGTACAAACGGGATAAACTACAAAATGGGATAAGAAATAATTACACAAACACAGATCCGAGATCCGAAAGCTAAAATCCGACTGACATGTGACAATAAAATTCCGAAAATTTCAACTCAGTCTGAAGAGATTTCAAAACTGTTCCGAAGTGGGGATTCGGCAGTGACTCAAAAATGCCTCAAAAATGCCCCAAACCGCTCCGAGAACCACAGAATCTCCTTCTAGACCGGTTTTGTGGTCCCGAGTGTTTATATTTGTTCCTCAAACTCGTTTACTATGTGTTTCCTTCTCTACGGGGATCAAATATCCGATATTCCGAGCATTTCCTCCCATATTAAGCGTTCAAAATTGCCCAAAAGCCAGAAATGTTCCGCTATTATTGGCTGCTCGGCCATCTGGAGACGCTGCGGTCTTCCAATGCGGCAGGAAATGCTTAGATATGCAAATATATGCAGCTAATCCGCCGCTAAGTTCTCCGGAATATCCCTTATTCCGGCTTTGCCTTATAATTGAAAACCCCCGCTCTATTACCCCTTTGTACCACAACTTTTCCAGTATTTTCCCCTCCAATTTACCCGGTATTCCAAACTGCAGAAAGACAGAACCCCAAACCTCTAATAAAATCACATTTCTCGTCTAATATTTCCCCCTCTTTCTCCAACAACATATCGGCACAATTGTCCCGTTTATTCCCATACATACGCGGCAATTTATAGTCAGAATATGACGGTTTCTTCTCTCTGTACTCGACGAGCCGACGCAGCCTGCCTGGGTAGTTCAAATTTGTAAACTCCCAGAAGGTATTTCCGTCTAAATCGTAGCCTGGAAATGAGATATTCGGTTAGTCTGCAAGGTTTTCCGATGTTTTCCGGTATTCCGGTATTCTCGGTTGGAAAATCGCCTAAAATAAGCCGGTTTCCAAGTTCATGCGGATCGGAAAGCGGATTCTTTTACCAGATTTTCCATTATTCATTCCTTATTACTTACCGACAAACCATTTCTTACGGAATGGGACGTTCCGCAAAGCTTTCCAGCGATAGTACAGCCGTTTCAGCGGGGAGACTTTCCCTTTCAGTGGGTCCATTGTGGCGTATTGATGTACAGCGGCAGAGATGTTCGGGATCGGTTGTCAGGTTTTCGGATCGGTTCGGAATATCCGATGAGTAGAAATGAGAAGAATGCCGAGAAGTGAATAAATGTGGCGCGAGAGGAGACTTGATGTAACGTGCATGATAGTGCAGGAAGGTGCAGGATAGTGCATATAAATGCATGATCCGAATCATCGGAACAACTATCGGAACAACTATCGGGACCACAATTGCTTAGACAGTGCCTGTAGCAGGGTAAATTAGCCGAACCATTTTGATATATAGCCTGTTTGTATGGTGTAGGAAGGATATCACATGCAAAAACAGAAACCCAAGCCAAGAATTGTAGAATGCTTTCTCGGGAGACTCAATTGACCCCGGTCGGCCGGTTACAGGCTGAGACATTAAAATGACAAAATTCTCTATTCGGGACAGCACTGTTCGTTCCTGGAGTACAATTTGGTGATCCAGGCACCACTGCAGAACCCGTGCAGCCCAATTGCGGAGCAGTTTGTAGAATCCTCGGTGCTCGGGTAGTCTGTAGCTTTCAACACAAACTGAGCCACAGTAGTCGAAAATAGATCTCTGCAGTTCATTACTAAGAATCTCATAACTTGTTCGAACAGCCTGCAGATCCGACTCGTCGGTAGTTGCCATCTTTGCCTTATAAGCTGCTTCTATTCCTTCCAAGTCGGCATTAGGAGAAACTCCGAGAATCTGAAATTGTTAGTCATATGCATGTTAATCGGGGAAATTTTCCACACACTTACCGCATAGTAGTCATTCCGCTCGGAACTGGCATATACATAGACGGCCAAGAGCGCCACAGATGCCATAAGAACGAGAAAACTCCTGTATCGTTGAGCATAATTTTTCAGCTCGAATTTCGCTCGGCTCATATTCCCGTCTCGCAGGCCGACCGCACAGTGCATTAACACATTCAGCAAACTCAACAGCGGCTTCCAAATCCCTCGGCTGACTTTCAGCAGCAGCAAGCCGAGCACCGCAGTTTTAACGATAACTACAGCAAGTGACTGATAGTTAATGACTGTGCGAGTGACTTGCACAGTTTGATCCAAGCTCATTTCTCCGTGCTTCTTTCCAGGGGAACTTTCAAAAATCGGTACCCTATCTTACGTCCAGCGGGATGCTCGGAAATGGCTATCAAATAGTCATCGGAACGGAGGAAACTCCGATTCTAATCTCCGTTTCAACGGTTCTTTGAATGAAATTTCAACATCGCGTCTCCACTTCCCACTTCGGCTCTCCTCGCATACTTCAAGTCTCACTCCGTATATAAAGTGCACTTCGCGTCTCCTCATGTTTTGTTTACTACTCCCTCTTTTAGGAACCTTCGGAACTCAAATTCAGACGGATCAGCGCGGATACTCCGCCGTCCCGGACTCCAGCCGACTCCGCTGCACCTCGGAACCTGTCAGAATCACAGAAAACAGGTTTTGTCTTGACCTGGCAAGTTTACGCTACTTTGCTGCCCTGCAATTGCTAATAATTAGAAACTCATTCAAGCTTTACACTATAATCCGCCTACTAAAGGACTACAATTTGATCCCCCAGCACTAAGGGAGATCCTACGGTTTTCTCGCTCAATTTACTGGCTATCTTGGTCCCCCTGGTTATTAATATATAATCGTTTTCTTCAATTTCCCGCTTTTCCCCGCTTTTTACCCGCTATTATGACCACAGAAACTCCACGGAATATCCGATTAGAGGATCCAATTTCCCCTGCTAGCTCTGTTAGCTATAAATTCGACTCAGATGACACATCATCGTACAAATATCTTTCCCCCTCTGAAGATGACGACGATTCCTATCTGTCTGGTGGACGGTGGGCCGGTGTGGCTCAGCCTCGGGGCAAATTTCCCAATGAAGCAGTGAAGTTTCTGCGGCCAATGGAGAGGGCGCGTAAATCTGCTGCTGCGCCACCGCTGTTTCCGGAAATAGCAGCGCAAGACAGCCCGTACTCTGTGGCGCACTCGACGCCACAACAGGCTGCTTCTGTGGCTAACGGGAGGCGGAACTCTTGGAATGTCCGAGAAAGTGCGGAGAATGTTAGGAATTCGCCACAATTGAGTAACATTTCAGGGACAAATGCGGGTCAAAATGTTACACAAACTACAAAACAAGCTGCTAGTCAACATTTTACAAACGTAGAACCGAGTTTTACACAAAATACTAACGGAAACGGCTCAAAACCGGTAAAAAACTCCAAAAAACGGGAAGAAACTTCGGCAAATGTTGCCACAAACGGTTCCGATGAGCCACAAACTGATCCAGGTAGCAGCGGGAACGATGAAATCAAGCTGTGCCTTGAATTGATTCTCGGAGAGTTACAGAAAATGGCCGAAACTCGCGGAACGGGAAGTCCTTTGACAGATGAGAATTTGCGGCAACACACAGCCGCTTCGGAAGTACAAATATCGGTGCCGGAAGTGGCAGAACACAAAGAGAAGGAGAAAAAGGAGAAAAAGGAGAAGAAAGGAAGGAGAGATCGGAAAACGAAAGCGGAGAAGAAACGGCGAGAATCGGTGAGATTTGAAGAAACGGATGAATCGGAAACGGAGGAAATTCGGAAATCTTCGGGGGAACCACAGAAATTGGAAATACGGAAAGGACAGAAAGATCGGAAGAAAGCGGGAACACCGAAACTGGACACAAAACTGAATTTACCCGAAAATGCCGATAGCGAATCTCCGTTGGAAGCTTTCCTGCGCAAAAGCGATCAAGGAGCGGAACTTTTACGGATGTTTGAGGCGCGGCAAACGGCTTTTTCTCAACCCGGCGGATCTCCGGCACGGGATGAACCTCCGAGTGTAACACAAACAGAAGAACTTTGCCGACTCCGTCAACTCTTAGCCGAGAAACAGCGGGAAACGGAACAGCTTTCCGCAGATATTTCTCGGCTAACACAAGAGTTACAAACAGCTCATATCGGCTCCGTAGAAGAGAGAATCACAAAATCACAAATAGACAGTAAAAAGCCTCGGCTTGCAACCTCTTTGTACGATAAATTCGGCTTACAGAAAGTAGAAGAAATGTCAAAAGTTGAGCTGGAAAACGTAATCAAAAACGTACTACTGATGCTTGCAACTTCACTAACAGATTTGCCGCAAAGACTGAAAGAAATATGCGCTCTCCTGCAAGAGGACGACGTACATCTGCAGTTCTCGCAGGCTGTGCATAGGATTTTATACGACGGAGCCGAAATGGTGCCTCGGCCCGTGTCGCAGGGAGTTAACGGGTACAAAAAATGTTTGAGCGACATGGCTCGGAGAATTGATAGGTTAGTTAAGCTGGCTGACGGGATTGCGGAGCGGCGGAGCTGAGAGAGTACAAAAACGAGTAGGAAAACAGCGGAAAAGAGATCGTACAAAAGCGGAGAAAAGATCGGATCGGAAAACTCGGAAGAAAAGAGACGGGATGGGTTACGGAACGGAACAGAACGGAGGACCACAATTAGAAAGGCGGGAGTCGGAAGGCGAAAAAGCGGAAGAATTTGGCAGATTTGATAAGTTAAATAGGCTGTAATTGAAATCCCGACAAGTCACGCGACTGTCTATACAGGAAAGCAGGAATAATCGGATATCAGCCTGGGGAATCCCAAGGGAAACAGGAGAAAAAGGAGAAAGAGATGAGAAGAATTACAGAGATTAAACACAAACAAACTTGTATAACAGCAACACGGCTTTCTTTTTTTCTTGGCTATCCTGATATACTCAGTAGTAGAAGTGGATTGTCTGGCCAGATTTCCGGCTGGATTGCCTGGTTTCCTGAATTCAATCAGCTGAAACACACAGTTGAAGCTGGAAAGAATACTCCAATGTGTCTGCAGGTTTCAGGCACCGAATATTCCGTCTATTCCATAACTTTGAAAGATTGTAACTGGGATTCCCTGCTATAACTTCGATATCTACACAGTTTGTCTAATTTTCATTGTTTCCCATTGTACTGTAATTCCCCTGCCTAATGGAAACAGAATGATGTAAATGCGTAATTGGGAAGGAATTGGGGAAATTCAGGCCTTTTATAGGTCTCTCCTATCTGTTCTGGCGAACAGGTGGACTCTAAGATCATATGAGACGCCATACCTACTCAAGGAACTTCCAGAGGAACCGCTGGATTCCTGTGAGAAACATCAAGCAATGAGAGATTGATTGAATGGGAAATTTAGCAGAATATGGCGTGTGTGTGTCAAAAGTATTAAATTTGAAGATTCCTACTATGCTATTCAGGCCCTGACAACTCCAGAATGTACGGAATGATGCAGGATACAAGCTGGTAAGCAGCTGGTAAAAGTGGAACGGATTCTTCTAGATGATCTTCTACTGAAGGTATTCTAGTAGCTCCCTATTAGCTCTCTATCAGCTCTCTATTAGCTCTCTATTAGTACTAATATAACATTCTATTAGCATTCTTTTAGCACGCTATGGAAACATCATAACCTCTAACTGCCCTCCACGGGATTCTCATTCAGTTTAATATACACTGAACATCTGCAACTCTCGGTTCCCGTTTAATGAAGCTGCCGAGCCGATGTGGTTCCAATAAACGGGGCGTAAAGCGACGCAAGTTTAAATGGGATTCACCAATACTTCAAGTACATTCCTGTATAAATAGTGTATCTGAAAACTGCCGCGGAAGCTATCTGATTACGGCAGAGACCAGCGGAACTTCCGAAACGATTCGAAACGATCCGAAAAGACGCTTAGTGTCAGTTGCTTTGCTGAAGAGTGAACAGAAAGCTCAAACTGCTGCTTACTTCAGATTGAGCCGTTGATATGAGCCAGAGGCCCGAATGGCTGCAATTTAATAGTGAGACACTCTGCCACAGCTTATGCATTTCTACGAGTTGGCTACTGCCATTTCAGTTCTTTGATTAGGTCCAGATATAAAAGAGGAGCCCTCAGGTTGTAAAGAGTCGGAATATTCTGAGTCTGTGCTATCCTTGTGAAGTTTTCCTTTCTTCATATACTGACTGTAACTCTACACTGTCTAGTATCTTATTCCAAGGAGACTCGTTCATATTTCATATTCCAGTAACCTGACAACTATGACAGTACTGTGGGGTTCAGACGAGATATATATGTCTATGTATGTATATATTGATGTTCAGATTGTTATTAGTGAGGAGATTCTTTCGGTGGAACTGTTTTGTAGGAATATTGCAAACAGGATGAAGTGAAGACGAAGAAATGACTATTTTCGGTATTTCTCGGCATTTCTCGGAACTCCTCGGATAACTGCAGAAGATAGCAGAATTAGCACAGCTGATATATAGTAGATTTTCTCCTTATAATAGCTGGAAGGAATGAAAAGGAAATGACAAATACAGCACGTATAGTATGATACAACTAGTAATACAAGAGTGTTGGTTATATTTGATTAGATTAGATGACATAAAAGATGTAGCAGGAAATGAGATACTCTATGAGATACTATATAAGATACTCTAGGAGATACTACATAAGATACTATAAGAGCTAAAAGACGTATACTATGGAATATTTGCTCTTTCGTTCAACGTGTATGAATCTGAGATTTCTGACGTTTCTCGTACTCCTCAGGTTTTCTACAATATATCATTATTTTCCTAATTATTCCCTAATCTCATTATTTGCTTATTTATTCCTTCCTCCTGGCTTCTAATTTCCTACTATTCCTCTTTACTCCTCTTTACTCCTCTTTACTCCTCTTTGCCCCTCTTTATTCCTCTCTATTCCTATCCCGTCCTAACAAAATCCTTCACTATAGGCGACCCGCAAAACACGGGATTCAATATTACACAAGCCAGAAACCATTCTAGCCCTTTCCGCCGTTCACTGAGGAACTCAGCTCGGAATTTCGACACTACAGACTTCGGCGGGAGCTTCGGAATCTCCCCAACTCTCTGCGGGAACGCAAAACACAAAGCTTCCCGCAAGGCTACAAAATCTGAGTACCTTTTACGTATAGTTATACGAGATCCCGTTTTAGTTTCTATAGTACAAGTCCAAACAGCGTAAGCCCCGGCTTTATCCGATCCCTGCACGATGTTTGCCTGTCCCACAAACACGTTGCGCGCCCAGATAGCCGATGAGTAGTCGTTGGGTTCCTGTGTGTTGTCGATCATTTGGATGGGCATTGGTGGGAGTTCTGTTAGGTTTTGTATATCGTTTGGTGGGCCGAGGGTTCTGCGGGGTTGTGGGACGGAGTTTTCGGGCCATTGTGGGATTGTCGGTCCGGCTGGTGGCGCAGTTGAAGGCGCAGCAGAGTCGGAGGACGTCGGAATTGCCGACGGAGAACCAAATCGGGACGGAACATCGGAAGAAAGAGCGGCTCGCAGTTCAGGATCGTTGAGCGGCGCGGAGCCGCGGTGGCTCGGCTCGGCGTTTTTGTGCGCGTCTCGGAGCATTTGTGCTCGCGCCAGGCCTTCCATAGCGGGGCGGAATCAGCACTTGAGATGAGTTTTGTCACAAATCAGATCGGCATGTCATGGCTGCGGGGCCGACGAAATTTGAAGCAGTTCGGGTCAAACGGGCATAACAGGTGGCGGATCGGCGGAATGAAAGGCCGAGATGGGCGGCCGGAAGATCCTGGCGGGTCGGAAGAGTTTCGAAAAGCGGAATTTCGGCGGGATTGCCGAGGGAGCGGGCCGATAATGGCACAAAATTGATACATTCGGGTCCTGATTTCAGGGGGGTGTTCGGAGAGACTTTCGGGTTCCGGGTGTTGACGTAATCAGATAAGATATAGTTGTGATTATGCTATCAGAAAATGGGCGGGACTCACAAGCCGGTAAAGAGTTGCGTGCGTATAACAGAGCGGAGAAATGGAGACCAATTCCAGGTACGTTGGCCGGCGAGTGAGTCCCGCTTTGGGTGTTCCCGGGAGAGTTTAAACCTGTAAATGCAGATGCGGTTTTCTCGAAACGCAGGACGCGCATGCTTCCCTCACAGTACTACGTTCAGAATAACTCGATGGCTAGTGTACTGTTCATAAAGTTGCCAGAGTTTAAGCAGCTTCCTTGAGCCTAACAACAAAAAGTTTTCTGTACTGAATGAAGCTGCAAACAGTCGAGCTGGAAAAAGAAAAAATTATTATTATTAACTGCCTTTTCCTCTCGTTTTCCGGCCTGTATACAACGGCTGATCCTGTCTTCCAGTGCACGGCTTCGCCTAATCGGGCAAAGGCCTTTGCCATTTAAGATTAGCCGATCCGCATAAAGTGCGAGCTTGACATGCCCAATTCAAGACACACAGCAAGACATGCATGACTAAATAAAATACGATGTGCTAAATCCGGGAGGTTGTTCCGGTCACGTGAGCATCCTCATTGAACTTATTTCCCCCGCCATTACCACAAATTGAGAAGTCAGCCCCGTTCAACTGAGATTTCTGTCATACTGTGGCTTAACTGTGGCGCAGCGTAGTTACGGCTGGGATGACAGTAACTGTAGAACTCAGTAGAAGTAAATTGGCATCCCGTTGCACTCTCAACGCCAGAGAGGGATCGGATCTCACGGTATATCCTCGTCTACAAGAGCTTTGAACATCGTTCTAGAACATAGAAGAGCCACCTGGCAATAGTTTCAGTATTACGATGGCTTGATGGGGCCGTTGCGTACAATTGGGTGGCCTCATTGTAGTAATGTGGCGTTGTGTGGCGAATATTGTTATCAGATAAAGCGCGGGGTGCCACGTAGCTTCCACGGTGTCGGGAATCGGTTGTTAGGATGCCATGTCAAGCGAAAATGGAGCGAATGGAGCGAAAATGGAGTAAATTCAGATGAGGATTTCAACAGTAATGCGAGTCTGATGAGATGACTAGTAGTTAAGCAAGGTTGAAGTCCAGGAAAGGCATAATTATGGCAGACGACCCGAAGATCCGGTCCGGAACGACCGACTGTCATGCGATTTGTCCTCGACTCATGACATTCTATACTAAATCAAGCCATCGCGCAAAGCTTATTATGGATGGAATGTCAATTTAACGGGACTTTTTCTCAGCGTAAAGTTTTGTCACGCTGCAACTGTAATAAAAACTTGCACGAACTCTAACCTTATTGAGGCGATGGAACCTTAATGTTTAGTTTTTTCCTATTGTCTTTAAGCTTGTACGGAACAATTAGGCGGGTGTACCGATAACCTTCTTTATAACTACTGTAGATACGATAGGTAAAGCAGAGAGACCAGTGTATTTGTTGTTTAAAACCCCACGACTGATGATAAATAAATACATTCAGCTGTTCTTCTTTTCCTTTAACTTCTGGTTTGCTTCTTCTGTGCCCTCACGCCGTAGCGAAGTTCAATAATTTCTCCTCATAATCTACACCTTATGACACTACAGAAAAGCACAATATCACAAAATTGCTAGCCGAGCAGCTATCAACGCTTCTTCGGTGATCCAAATATCCTGGATATCACAATAACCAAGTTGACTAATCAACAAATCTTGTCAACCAACGCAAGCCCGTGCCAGCGGCTTTCTGATCAGTATATCAGTCACCAAAAGGTGATTGACAGGTAAGTATGAATTGCTGTGATCTGTGACGCGCATTTTGTCTCTCAGCCGCTTAAAACCCGGCCTAGCTTCAGCTGCTTTTCGATACCAACTTGTCTCCCTTTGATACCCGACGCCGATGTCTGACAGCCTGACATTCGCCGATTTTGCCCGTACTATTTTGCCTGGAGCCATTGAAACCCGTGATGCCCTGCAACTTTCTGTGAGGTTTCCGAATCTGCATTGCGTACGCATAGGAACTTTACTATTGTTGACGTGATCAAAAACCGCATAACCATGCCCAACAATCGTCCCCTTCTCTACACCCGGTTTGTCAAGCAATGTTCCGCAACACAGGACAATAAAAAACATTGAAGACCGAGCTCATATCCTCTGAAGAACTCAACTCCGGTTTCATCACCTCGCTGACAGCCTCACACGCTTTTCAGTCCCATCATCAGCCCCCAGAGGATCCCATCGCCGACGCATCTGCACGCCGACGCATCTCTCGGACAGATGACCAGCCTGTCCGAACAGCTATCAATATCAAACGGCGCAAGACATAGTCACCTACACCTAGATAACGTGAAAGGGGCTGCTAAATCTCATCTAATTCCACCGAAAAATCCCTCAAACCTCAACCAAATCTCAACTCCAATGCCAATCCTCGGCACCTGTCAATCCGCCAGCTGGCCACCTCTCCGTCTCCTCCCGTCTCCTCCCGTCGATCTGAGCTCGGACAAATCCTGACATTCCGGACAGCGCCAAATTTTACTGTTTGTGCGATTTTCGCTATTCACTAATTTCATTTTGTGACTTTACGGGTAATGTTGACTTTTCTTCTCCTGTGTGTTATGGGAGAAATAAGAGGAAATAAGAGCTGAATAAAGAGGATTCCAGCAGGCTTACAGGCTAGTTTTTTTTTCATATTTTTCTATTTTTCTATTTTTCTATTTTATTATTTATTTTTATTTTTTTTCTTTTCATTTCATTTTTTCTTTTCATTCTGGTATTCATTTTCACGCGTTTTCTCTTTTATTTTCATTTGCTTTTCTATTCCTTTTTTTCTCGGCGTTTATTGATTTCTCCCTTTTTCCCTCGGTTTGAAGAATTCCTTTTGCTGCTTCTGCAGTCGCACGGTTCTCCTTTATTCCTGGCTCTACTGGTATTCGCCCACGGTATTGGAAACTCCTGTGGGCGTGAAGATCAAGAAGGAGAAGCTACTGAGCAATTGGCTCACATAGTAATCATAATCAGTAACTATTGTGGCCAGTTAAACCAGGGTTCTGCTCACTGACTGCGTGCTTCTGCCATTTCATCTGATGGAATTTGAACTGTGCTGAACTGCAAAACGTATTTTGACTCTGCAATTGGAGCATTAAAACCAGCCTTCAAGCCTTACTGCGCAGTTTGCGCTTGTAATTGGGCCTTCGGGTAGTTAAAAGGAGTCTTAACTGCTGAAAATTGCAGGAAATTCCGCTGTTAAAGGTATTTATTTCGATTGAACACTGTAGATGGGCCACTCTTTGCCTGTCTCTCCCAGCTCAAACCCATTATTTTTTTTTTCTTCTGGCTGGCCCGTCTTACAATAGTAGAAGACAAAACGCGTAGATATAATTCTATTTTATATACCACACACTTTATACACCAGTACTAACAGCGCAACAGAGAATATAGCGGTATTAGTGGATTGCGGGAACGATTCATGTCAAGGGAACCAATCCCTGAGGACCACCGTAACGTGAATAATCGATCGAACACCAACGTACACAAAAATTCATTGGAAGCAGGTAATGCAATCAATGAATCTGGTGAAGATCTGAATTCGCAAATCCCTCACAAGTCCTCCTCCCAAAATGATAAACGAAATCAGCCTACTAGGCTAGACGCTGAACTCGCTGATCCTTTCATACCGGGTCAGAGACACTCAGCTCATAGAGGCGCTCGTAAGAGGAGACCTCAACCCCGTAGCTTACAGCAGCAACAACAGCAGCAACAACAACAGCAACAACAACAACAGCAGCAGCAACAGCAACAAATGCAGCCTCAAGTGTACTCACAAATGCCTGCAACTCAATCGTTCTACATGTCATATCCCGGATCAGGACCAGGTCAAGTGAATTCTTACTACCCTAACCCTCACTATGGACCGGCTAATATGTACCCACTAACACAACCATCTATCTATATAAACCCCCAGTTCTACCCGGGCGTTTCGGTGTACCCCAGCGACTCCTCTATGCACACTGGGTACAATTACATGCCTATGGGTTCCTCCTGGGTCAGTTCACCATCACCAGGGACTGAATGGGGTGTGTATCATTGGGATACGCACGGGAACCGGGAAGACGGGTTCGGCGAAGAACAGGATGGTGAAAGGAATGAACCTAGTTGGGGAAATTTCCGGAGACAAAGCGTGGCAATGCATACAGATTACGGTGCCGGTAGTGGTGGCAGTGGGAGCGGGAATAGTAGCATCTCTGGTCGATCGAATTCTGTGTCTGCTTCTATTAAATCTGATGGGAAAAGTTCAGAAGAACCTGAATTTAGAGATCCTGGAAGAATGAGGTCGAGTAGAGGTCCGAAGCTTAAGCATGAGTCTGATATTATGCCACGTGCTTCTTCGGCACCTCGGAGAACCCGGCCTCAGTCACGGTACAATCGGATCCGATTAGAAAACGGTAAAATTGAACTGATTGACGATCGAAAGGAACAGAAGGAACAGAAAGAATTGAGGGATGGTACTAATTTGAAAGATTCCGATAATTTAACAGAATCAAAGGCTTCTATAAGGACATTCACCGTATGTGATGGACCTGTCACGAGTACACCACTACTATCTAAACTTATGAGCTCAATGCTATCGATAATACGTGGCCCACCTCGGAAACCTGTTCAAACTAAATACACTCTTTGGATTGGCAATCTGTCGCAGAAGACTGATGATTTCCCTGGAGATGCAAGCGGTTCAACTGGGAAGAAAAGACATCACGAGTTGCTGTTTCTGACTCAAGAAGAATCTGCGTTACTGAATGCGTTTTTCACTGCATCGGACAGTAATAAAATGTTGGAAGAATCAGAAGAAGGTGCTGATTATTTTTACTCTATTCTATCCCGGTTATCATTTAGCTACAGAAATTTATCCTTACTAATGCGAATCTTAGCCGATAAGGATTTAGCAAGCATTTTCTACATTCAAAAATCGGGATGCGCTTTTGCAAATTTCCGTAGTAAAGATGCAATGGATCGCATGTTTGCTAGTTTAGAGGATAAACAGGTTGAACCTTCTGGGAGTTCAATGACTTCGGCTTCTGTTTCCGCTTCAGGTTCCGCGTCCGGGTCTGCTTCCGGTTCTATCACAAGTTCAGCAGCGGAATTGGCTGTGGATTTGAATGGCCCTGAAGAAGTTTCAACAGGTTCAACTATTATACCAACTGCACAGCCGAGCAACCCGGTTACTATTAGTAAAAAGATTGTAGTAGGGAACCGGAAACTGACGGTAAGGCCGAAAAAGACTTCAGGAGACGAATTTGAGTCTGATACAGAGTCTCCGGCGTCGTCCCTCGGTAGCAGCGGGTCCGATGATTCACGGGTGAGTTTAAATGAAAAGCCGAGATGCGCTTATTTCATTTGTAAGAGTCTCACTACTGAAGATTTGGAAAACAGTGTAATGACAAATGTATGGGCCACACAATCACATTTAGTTGCTAAACTGAATCGGTATTTCGCTAAATGTGACCACGTGTATCTCATCTTCTCAGGTAACCGTACTGGAGAATATTTCGGTTATGCCGAGATGGTTGAAGAAGTTCCGACGACGGGGGAAGCTGGATTACTGCGGGAAAGAGCAGAAAATTCAAGCGGAGATGCTGCTGAATCTCTTGAATCTCCAGTGGGGTCCGTAGGAGCAGTAACTGTAGGAACTGATCCGGTGACTGCGCCGCCAGAAAGTGTAGATATTCCCAAAGTTCTGTTTGTTCCAAAAATTGGCAAATTACCTCGTGGTCGCATAATTGACGATTTAGAGCGTGGTATCATGTTTTGGGAAGCTTTTGACTGGAAGGAACAATGGCAAATGATGCAAGAAGATGCAAATGCGGAAACTCGGGAAGATAGAGACTCACCAGAAGCTGTTAGGAAGTCAAGTGAATCAGAATTGGAAACTGAAGTGAAGTCTGAAGGCAAATCTGAAGGTAAATATTCACCTGGAACTAAAAGAGCTACAAACTGGACTTTCCCTTTCCGCATTAAATGGATATATCCTCAACCGGAGAATATCTTACAGAAGAATAACGTGAAAGTACCATTCTGGAAAGTTACTAATGTGAAAAACAAATATAATCACAACAAAGAAGTGAAAGTCGCCAGAGACGGTACGAGAGTTGAAAATTCTGCTGCTGAAGTCATTATATCTGCGTTCCCAGTACCAGTAAAGAAAAAAGACGAACAAACAGATGAACCTTTACAGAAATAGATTTTATCGATGCGCACATTCGCTTTTGTCCGTCAAACGGGGGGGAATAACTTTTCATGTCATCACTGTACAGAACGCGTGGGTGTCAGAGAGGTTCACAAGTTCATTAACACAAGATTCAAAAGGAAAGAAAGAATATAAAAAATAAAAATAGAAGGAAAAAAAAAAGAAAAAAACCAAAAAAATCAAAAAAAACTAAGAATGGAGAAGTTGAAAGAAAGATGGAATGGGTTAATCCCGTTATGAATCTGTGGAATATGTGATTGAATTTTTATTTGTATTTATGTTAGTTGTTTTCTATTTTCTGTTTTTATACTTGCTTTGATTAATTGTCATGTTGGTTTTATTGTCTCATATATAATCTCCATCATTTTCCTTTATCTCTTTTCATTACTTTGTTGCTTAAGCCTTATCAAGTACACGGTAGGTTGGGGTTTTAACGGTATATTTTTATAAGTTTGTTTGAGACATGGATTATGGCTTTGGCAGCCAGAGGTTTACGGTTCTGGTTGGAAGTACGATTGCACGAAATGAGCGCTTGAGAAATGTATTATGGGTTGTTTGACAGCATGCATTATAGGCAAATAAGCTAGTAACGTGAGATCAACTGTTGAGATCCTTAGCATTATGGATTTCAAAGTTGTTTGACATTGCAGTTAATTTGTTACTGGAATGCCTGTTTTACATTTACTTAATGCCTCATACTTTTCTATATTGTTTTTTATTTTTATTTATTTAATTTTTTTTTCGCGTTTCTGCTTGTTGTTTGTTTATACATGGAGTTTCCCTTTCTATCCCAGGTACACAGTTTTTCATTGCATTTAGGGCGGACATCCGGGTGTATTTTTAGTACATAGGAACAATAGCATCTGATAATATAATAGCCGGTGGGTATGTAAATGCCGGCAGGTCGAAAATGAGGAGAGGAATAGATCAATGAAGAAGTGAAATAATGGTAAGGGAAAAGATGGGATTGAGTATATGTTAAAAATGGGTTACCAGTTTGGAAAATTGTAAGTCGTCTCTGTTTTCCAGCAATATGACATCCACTAATGTTTTTTTCTGTTCATCCCAGCTTATCCCAGTGCACATATGATGCAGTGAATAACAACAGAAAAGACTTTGAGCTCAGTATTACTTGTGATAACTCCCAAAGAAGAATGTAGTTATTCTGCATACCTCCCTACCTTCTTCATGTCATCCATGGCCATTCCGACGCTTCCCTATTGATATTCTGTTTGCCTTATACCTTCAGTATTCCTTCATTTGCATTTATTTTGTCTGTTACTTCAGCTGTGTGCTCTTCAGTCTTTTTCTATTGAATTTATATGCTGTAGTTGATGATTTATTTGCTCAGTTTCAACCCAACTCTACTCATTTTTGCTAACTGTTATCTCGAACTGTCATTTAATTTCTTTTACGTCTGCCTGCTGTCTTCTCCGGCCTGATTCTAATGTTTGCGATGCCCCTGCCGCTTATCCTACCCCTCTTGTATTATCTATTCTGCTTTCCTGGATTGCTCAGCAGCATCAGTTGAAGGCAGATGTTCTCGGATGTCTGGTTGAATAGTTGATTTACTGGTCGGCCCGAAAGAAAAGCATTTTCGGAATTCGTAAGGCAGAAGGACCTGTGGCTTAGGAAAAACCGAGAATTCCGAATTACTGATAGGCTGAAACGATGAAAAGTGGAAAATCGATAATGGGTAATGGATAATTGGGTTACAATGTGAATGAACGAACTTTTTAGCGGCAGAAGTTGTTGAATTAGCTGGTGAATTCTGGGGGAAATAAAGAAGATTCAAGTGATTGAAATATATATAGCGGATGTGTCATACGTTACGAATTTTTCTATTCGGGATTGGAGAGTTCAGAAGGAGAGGAGGAGGGAAGAAAAACTAAGTAGAAAGAAGATTGTCAATGCAAGTTTTTCAATATAAAATAATGTTATTTTTGTAGAAGAGAAGAGAAGGAATAGAGTAGAAGGAAGGAATCTGAAATCAGATATATCAGGATATAAACGTAGCGAAACAGGTTCACAAACTTTGTAATATATCACTGCAGGATAGGGAATGGATGTATAATTAGAAATTATTAGACGACAAGTTTCCTACTCCCTCCTTTCGCCCTCCTGGAGCATCCCACTGTCAGTTCATACACAACCAGTCAAGCTCGCTCAGGTATTTCATGAACATATCCTGCTTCTCATTAATCCTCTTTGTTTCCTACTACTCCTTGTTCCTATTATGTTCTTATTCATATTCAATTCATATTCAATTCATATTTATCATATTCAACTCGTATTCAATCCATTCAACCAATTCATTTATAAACAAACACATCCATCTACTCTACTCTAAACCTCTCAACGCAGCCACAATCTGCAGAGCAAGTCTCTTGGAATAGAATCGACTCAAAGCCAAATTGCCTCCCATATACCAGAAGTTAGGATGGCAAGATTTCCTCCAAATGGCCCGCAATTCTCCTTCCTCGTCAAAACCCCACACATCCTCCTGCTGCAGAATCTCTCCGACACGTCCACCAAAGATCCTCTTCGCTGTATCCTTCATATTGGAGTACCCAGTGGCCAGCACAACAGCTGCAACATCCTCTAACCGAGTACCATCGGTCAACACTACAGCATTCTCCTCAAAATGATCCACAGTAACTCCGGACTTGATAGCAATCTTGCCGTCGATAATGAGCTGCGAGCAGCCAACGTCAATATAGTAACCACCTCCTCTTCTGGCGTACTTTCCAAACAACCCAGTGTGGCCGTAACCGAAATCCAACTTCATTCCAGCTTTCTGCAATCCGTCCAGGAGATCCTTGTCCTTAACAGCAATCTGTCTGTAGAACTGCTGCAGAACCAGATTCTGCAAAAACAGAGGATTGGAATTCGACATCACATCGGCAATCTCAGTCCGTGGACCATCCTCGTCGTACACTCCCTTATTGATGATCGGCAAACCCCAGTCAGCTGAGACGACATTGGTAGAGCTTCGCTGAATCATAGTCACTTTGGCACCCTGTTCGTACATATCCTGGGCAATATCGTGAGCAGAGTTGCAGCTTCCCACAACTACAGTGTTCTTTCCAGTGAAATCAGCTCCAGTTTTATGCTGGCTGGAATGCTTCACTGATCCTTTGAACTTCTCAATGCCAGGGAAAGTAGGAATGTTAGGCTCACCAGAATGGCCAGTAGCCATAACTACATGCTGAGGTCTCAAAACCTGCTCTTCCCCGGTCTCCAGATTTCTTACTTTCACTTCCCAAATGCCAGTCTCATCATTGAAAGTAGCACCGTCAACTACAGTGGACAGCATCGTGTTCAGCTCCAGAGATTTGGCATAAGCTTCGAACCAGTCGCCCAGCTTGTCCTTGGGAGTGAAAATAGGCCATGTAGGAGGGAAATTCAGGTACGACAAATGATCATACCAGACAGGATCGTGCAGAACCAGAAACTTATATCTGTTTCTCCAGTTATCACCAATACGGGGATTCTTCTCTACAATCAAAGAGTCCACACCCATAGTCTTCAGTCTTGCAGCAACGTTCAGGCCACCCTGACCACCACCGACAATGAGCACAGCGGGCTGCCGACCTGCGGAGTCCCCAAATTTCTGCTCAGCGGTTCGGCGTTCCAACCAGGACTTCCGGCCGATGTTTTCTCCATGGTTCACACCTTCAGGGCGACGACCGCCGACGCGCTCCTCGGAACCCTTGATCTGGTCCAGCACAGTGTATACAGTGAGCGCACGCAGTCCACCAGGGCTGTCACCGTCGACAGAGACCAGTTTGATGATTCCCTGGCCGGTTCCCTGGGCTGTAATGAAAGTAACGTAGCACTGCAGCCATTCGATAGCAGGCTTCCCGTCTTTCGGCTCGTGGAAAGTGACAATATGGGCACCAGAGGGAGCGACCCGTGGGTGAGCCAGGGGGTCTAGCTTGATGTCTTTAATTTGGGTTCTGGCCTGTTTAGCACCGACATTCTTGATCACCTTGTCAAGTCCAGTCCAGGTTCGCAGGTCCCATTGGAAGGTTACGTGATCACGCCAAGCAGCATGAGGGAGCAAGAGGTGTGGGAGGGCTTTGGGGTCGGAAAGAGATTCCGGGGAGTCTACAGCGGCGGATAGAACGGAGTTGAAAGCCGAGAGCCAAGTAGAGGCCAGGCTAGCAGGGTCAGCAGCTCGGAGGTGTTCCGGGTCCGGATTGTAAGAGCCATAGATTCTTTCCGCCGGGATATCGAAATCCGCCGGCTTGTAAGTAAGCGGGAGATTAACTTCTTCCTGGAGGGTCATTTTGAATACTGAGAGAGCTATGTGTGGTGATATGTGTGATAAGCGAAGATGGAGATGAGATAAGATGAGATAAGATGAGACTTGGGAAGCTGAGAAGTCAGTTGAGTAGTTCGAAGTCGGCGGAGGGTGTGATTTATAGCTCGGGAAGCCAGAGGGGCAGCGGGGCAGCTGGCGCGGCTTTTCTGGGACTATGGAGGGGTCAATAGGTAGTTCTGCCGCAGGTACCGGGGGAGTTCGTCCGAAGGTGAAATTTGAGCGGAGTAGTTAGGCGAGAGGGTTAATTTGAGTAAGTCCTGTGTTAGGGTTAAGGTTTATGCAAGCGGAATACAGTTTAAAGTAAGGTTCCCGCTAGGAACTTGAACTTTGTCCAAATAAGACACCACAAGAGGGGCTCGGAGTTCACTCAGGCGTATACGACAAGTGCACCGCATAGACTGAGCGTGAAGCTGGCGACAGCGGAATTCCTGTACTATATTTATCCGGCACGTATAGGGAAGCGAGGGGCATCAACCCTAGCAGCGGGGCACTCAAAGCTAAAGTTTATCCGTAGGAACAATATATTCACAGGATTATTCACAAGTCCGAGGCTTCTTTGCAGTGGCCTTGTCTCCGTGCCATCGGCGACTTCCTACCAGCCTACGGTGATGGCCCTGCCATTCGGGCCCAGGTGGTCCTATCGACGTGCCCGCCTGGGCACTGTGGGCCGAGGGACGAACTGCGGGGCACTATTCTAATTTATTACTCTTTACAAACATAGAGTTTGATGGGCATTAAACTCTGTTTATGGGAGGAGACACGAAGATGAATCGGCAGAAATAAACGGATCTATGAAACGGAGTTTGGGAATTTCAAAGGGCCCAAGCTTGTAACGATGCAATTTGGTTGATATTTTCTACATTGAAATGATTTCTTTTCATTGTAATACTTTCCTTGTTCTTGGATATAGTATGTAATCGTACCTCGTAGGCATAAGAGCACGGCAATCACCAAAACTGCATAGGGCCTGCTTCAACCCTTTGGGTGCGATTATCGCTTAGCGCACGGTATTCCTCCTCTTTTGAGCCAAAAGTCTGGGGTAAGTCGGCAATGCAACATCATACCAGCCGATAATACATTGCAGAACGGAATGAATATAGTAAAAAGTACGATAGTTCGGGTTAGGAAGTACTGGATTCGTAATTTGAGTTTAGATTCAAAAACTCTAAGTGATTTGCCGAGAGGAGATCCGATCTTTCATCGTATTTTCCGTAGCTTACAAGCTCCACACACATCGGACGTGTGCATTCCAGCTGAAAATCGATTCGGGTATCTCGGAACTACCTTTGAAAGTCAAAATGCCACTGTCAGCTCTCAAAACAGCTCTGTGTAAGTCCTAACACATCAGGTCTTAGTCTCGGAGTGCATAGAGAAGATTCTCACTGCGAACATCCCTGCGGTTCGAGACATTTTGCAAGAATGATTGTAGTTCCGCGGTTCTCTGCTTTGTTAGACGTTCTGTAACTGGTATGTTACTCGCTTGAACCCAGTATAATCGTTTATGAGGGGATCTTGCTTCGCTTTTCAGAAACAGAGTTTCAAATCATATGCATAACCTCTTAAAGTCTAACTTAGTTTCCCACTCGAGTCTTCTCCAGATTTATCAGCCGTTGCGAGGAACGGCTTCCCCCGTTTGCTCCGACACGGTCATAGCGGGCAGTGTGGGGTTCTGACGAAGTCAAAGATCTTCCACCTAAAATTCTCTTTCTTCAGTTTATACGCACGGATTAATTGTCTCGATAAGAAACTATGTAGCACGTACGGAGTCCCGCATTGGCCAAGGACACCCCTCCGGAACAAGAGGAGCCCAGGGACCCGAAGTCCAGGTATCCGGTACTAATTTGGAAAGTGTGGCGGCAGCCGTGCGGCTAGAGAGTTTGTTGCTCGCCCTGGTGTGGTAGGCTGTGACATATGGAGAGGCGCTGACAACTCCACTCCAGATCTCTACCTTCTATTGGAGGACTTTCAAGTTTAACAAACCCTCGGGTTTTACTATCAGCTGATTTTGAAAGCGAGAAGGAACTGAGCTGAACCTTCAGAGTCTCCAATTTGCGAGCCGTTGTCGGATTGCTCTACGCCAATACTGGTTCGTTGTAAACTCTCCCACTCAGCGCAATAAAGGGTATCTAACCGATATCTTTTGGAGTCGATGACTCTGTTTAATATACCCGATTCAAATGACCGGTGAGTGCGGCGTATCCGACCGAGGACTGATTCTTCCGTTCCGAGGATAGCGCGGCTTGTCGCCAAGACCTGTAATGCTCTCAGCTACTCACTTAAAGACCCCATTTTTAACATCGTTTATAACGGCCCGATGGTTTAGTGGTATAATTCTCGCTTAGGGTTTACTCTAAGTTGTTTGCGAGAGGTCCCGGGTTCAATTCCCGGTTGGGCCCCATTTTTTTATTTTTTGTTTATTTTTTATATATTTGCATAATCAACAGATTATCGTTATATAGCGTTCTTTGAAGTATTGTAAATTCTGGAATCTTTATTAAACGTCAGAAGAAGTGTTCTCTTTGGAGGTCAAACGTAATCAATTGGTACATTCTCCGTATTTTGCGGTAGATAGCTGTCGGTGAAGCATTTTTCAAATACATAAAGGAGTGACATTGGCGGGAGTACTACTATTATAATTCTTATAAAGGTAGAGCAAATATCAGTGCTGAATTTGATATATCTGGCTTCTTGAGTTAATGTTCTTGGGTATACAGCCTCTCTATGTATTTTGGCAGATGGTCCAACGGCAGCCATTAAGGTTTTCGGCCTTTTAGGTTCAATGCAGGTTACCAAATAGCAGATTTATAGCGATCTTTTTTTCACCGTATATGAAGTTGAATTTTCCTTCAAGAGCAATTCGAGCGGAAGTACTAGGCAGTCTGAAAGGTTCAGACAAGTGTTTAGTGATTGACATCTTTGATCTATATAGTTAATTCATTAGATGGAATACAATGAGGACGCTTTGCTATCAAAAGACAAGTTTAAAGCACTTTGAAGTACTCTTTGCCGATTCTTATTCTTTCCTACATGTTCACGCTCACAACAAAAGATATTTTTGGTCAATTCTGTAAGCTGGATGCCTTAGTTCTACGAACCTACAACTCTTTTATTTCATACTTCTACAATTACTAGTAAACCTGTAAATGATGTCTCTGTTTCCCGTAAATAAAGTCTTCCCTGCATAAAACTTGCGTCAACTTGTCCGAAACCGGAATTGCCGAACGATCCACGGCAACTCATCCGACAGACTCGTCGGAAAAGCTCAACAGCTGTTGGCTCTTCTCTGCTTAGTTCATCATTCTACCGTACTTACAAGTCACCTCAACCCTCGCGCTCACCAAAATAAGTACCAACCCCTCAATAAATCAGATCTGCATTGAATCTCCATACATATATTCTGCAATCACATAATATCTATTTTCATACACACTGAAAGCTCAGTTATCGTAACGGCTTCTTCCGCCAACTACCTGTGACATGCTCTTTTATTTCCGCTTTTCAAATTTCACTTCCTGCAACTTCTCCACACTCCCACCATACCCAGCTTTCCTTCTAGCCTCCAGACTGCATCATCTACAACTACAATACAGTACTAACAGCCTGTGCCTCACAATCAATTCAGCTTGTCAAGAACACTCTTCGAAAACCCGCCTTCCTTAATTCCAATCTCATAGTAGCTGTAGATAGTAGTAGTAGCCAACAGAATCGAACTCCCACTACCCAGAGTACCCAGAAGATCAGAAACAACAGAAAGAGCACCAATAGCAGCTCCACCGAAAGCTGCTGCTGTAGGGATAACCTTTTTCAGCTGATTATACACAGATGTCTCTCTATGCCCTGTGATCACCAAAGACTGTTCTTTGAACTGCTTCGCCACATCCCGCGGAGAAGACCCGGAAATCTCAATCCAAGTAGACGAGAAAGCCGCACAGGAAACCATAGTAAACGCTACATACACTACTAGTCTAATAGGGTCCAGCAGCGCCTCAGTAAACGACTGAGGAGACTGCAGATAGTACACAATTCCGGAAACACAAGACATACGAGAATCACCGGCAGTTTCCCAGGTACCAAACAGTCTTACCAACAGATTATTCGGCA
Organism: Sporopachydermia lactativora; assembly: GCA_030579575.1. Classification (NCBI taxonomy): domain Eukaryota; kingdom Fungi; phylum Ascomycota; class Sporopachydermiomycetes; order Sporopachydermiales; family Sporopachydermiaceae; genus Sporopachydermia; species Sporopachydermia lactativora. Next base: position 39,031 of record JAKTRH010000097.1, read on the forward strand.
GCCGAGTAAACAGAATCCGCGACACAGCCAGGGCATTCGATGTCAAAGCTGCTTGAAGCATGATAGGCGTATTAGAAGTATAAAACAGCTTAACAGGGAACGAACCATGAGGACCGCGCATCTTAGTAGACTTGACTGGCAGTTCTACTCGGAAATCCTGCAGATAAATTACAACAAAGAACACTAAAACAGTAGCCAAGACTTGAACAATGTTCGGCAAGTTTGTACGGAAGAAAGCCTCAATCAAAGCTTCCTTCTTATCCCGTTTAGTACTGAGCAAATGCACTAACGCTACTAAAGCTCCTTCAAACTCCGTGCCACGGCCTGTGTTCACTGTAGTAGGGGAAAACGCTTTCCAAAACACTTGCTGGCAAATTGAAGTAGCCGTGAACAACGAGATACCCGAACCCAAGCCGTAACCTTTTTGGAGTACCTCATCTAAGAGAATCACTACGATACTAGCAAATACAAGCTGCAGAATCAACAGCAGACACACTGCAATCCCGAGCTCTTTACTGGGGCCGTACATACCAGAGAAAACGTATACTATAGCTTGGCCGAGGGCCACTACAAATGCCAGTGCCTTCTGGGCTGCCTGGAATAAATTCCGTTCTCTTTTATCCTCCATATTCACGCTTATAACCTGCGTAGCCGTCAGGAACTGGAATAACATAGAAGAAGTAATAATAGGAGACACCCCCAGTTCCATAAGGGTACCTCTGTTGGATGCCAGCATCAAACGCAGCCACATTAGCGGGTCAGAGCTGTCTGAGGAGGTTATCCCGTACAGAGGGATTTCACTCATTACCAGGAAGATCAGTAGAGTGATGCAGGTCCACATGACTCTCTGGTTGAACGCTACTTTCCGTTCTGGCGCGTCCACTTCAGGGATGAAGGGCGCAAACGGTTTCACCAGGTCTACGAGCCGAACTGAGGGGTTAGCGGGGGTTATTGGGAGAGAGTAAAGGTGGGAAGATGAGAAGAGGAGAGTGGAAGAGCAATTAGAGGGTAGAAATGGGGATAATCTGTGAAAAGTATGAACAATTGGGAGAAAAGCAAGAACAATTGAGAGAAAAGTATGAACAATTGGGAGAATATGACACCAAGGAGGGAATAAGAGGTAATTAGAGGTAATTAGAGGTAGTTAGAGGTAGTTAGAGGTACTTAAAAGTACTTGAAATTACTAATAGATACCTAGAGGTACTCAAAAGCACTAATAGATATACCAATAGTTACTTAGAAGTACTAATAGATATACTAATAGTTACTTAGAGACACCTAACAACACCTAATACTAAAACCAAAACCTACGCTACATTTACAACCAGTATTCCGTACAAACTGCTTCTCCAGGGTCCCCAAAAATACCAAAATACCAAAAAAACATCAAACTTCTCATACAACTCGCTGAACAGTCCACCCAAGACTGAAAAATACCCATTCTCAACGTCCTGGCTCAAATTTCCACGCCTCCTCATCATTTCCGCATATAATTCCATCACATACCTTCACTCATTGTGTATTGAAGTTTGTATTCTCTGTCTGACCTGCAATATCTGCAGATTCACCTAGTCTCCACGTATGAGATGATCTGACGGAATATACCTGTTCAGATACTACTTTACTGTTTAATTTAAGGAGTAATTTCTACTACCAACTAGCACAACACACTCAAGGACACTCAGATACCACTTTTGCCCAGTTTTCCAATCTCCTAGAAGCTCTAATAGCTCATTTGCTTATACAATTCACCATCAAGGGGTTTCCATTCCTCGAGAATGAACATCACAAACTTTTCAATAGTGATTGCTGGCCAGTTTGCCGGTGGTCTCGCGGGCACCCCCCCTGGACGTTCAGCCACCGGGGTGAGTTGGAAACAGCAAGTTTATCTTCCTAATGGGGTAATATGTGGGAATGCTGGATTTCATTGGTGGCTGGGTGGAGGGGAGGAGACGTGAGGTGGGGAAAGGGAGGGGGGATGTCGGAAGAGACGAATGGCAGGAAGGAATGAGCGGTGGATGGTTTATTGGTAGGAGAAAAGTATAGATATGCGTGTTGAGAGTTTTGTATGTATGGAGAGGTATGTTTGGTTGTTTTGGCTGTGGCAGTCAGTTAGTTTGAACGGGAAATAGTTGGTGGTTTTAACGGAGCCAAAGTGTCACTGGGCAGACATCGCATCTCATCTCAAAACAAGGACACGACATCGCGTCTCATCTCAAGAAGGACCCCGACATCGAGTCTCCTCTCGTACCGGAAAATTTATCTGGTGTGATTTTCCGGGAGATGAAAAATCGGAAAATGAGCCTCCTCGGACAAACATTCGCCGAGAACGGTGGATATTGCGCTGAAATATGAGATGTAAATGATGGAATTGTATGTTATAGTCAGCTACTTGAATCTGCTCGGCCCTTGTTTGGATTGACGCAGTTTTCGTGCCTCTGAACAGGCTTAAACTACAGCTAGTCAATACGTTAAATGACTAACTTATTTTCCCTTAATTCGAAACTTCAATTTATATATTTATATACTCCACTATATTTGATCTTACACCTCAAGGCTAATGACTGGAAAGACTCAGTCACTGTATAAATCACTTCCACTATTTACTTTCCTATGTACTCCTCCTGATAACGTGAGCTAATGCTATACTAATATCAGTACCACAGCTTCTGTTGCGCCACGTCATATCCGTATTGATTTCAAACTATGACAAATGCCACACACAACACTCCCTCTGTACGCTCACACAGCTACCGGATAAATAATGCATGAAAACTGTCCGGAATAATTACGTTCTCGGATTAATTCGGTATCCCAATGCGGAAAAACTGAAACCTAGAAACACTTCAATTCAGGATTACGTCGTACCCAAAACCACTTCCAGGCAACATAGACAAATACAAATGCCGATAAGAAACTCATAAAACTACCAACAAACACCTCCACAAGACAATTTCCTCTAGTATTCGCTCCAAATGCCACTACACGCTCCACACAATGAGATTCATAGTCCGCAGCGTACGTTAATCCATACAGGAAACTACTGGCCGCTGGGGCCAGCATAAAGGCCCCCCAATGGGACCCAAACGACTGTAAACCCCAGACATAGGCAACAACAGTGGGATATATAGTGAAAACAGTTCCATAGCAGGCTCCTTCAACAAGAGTAATTATATACAGCATCTCCACAGACATTTCCCCACTGCTGACTACAAATAGCCACTGAGTCGCGGCAATAAACCCCAAAGAAGCCAATATCAGCCACACTCGGCAAATACGCCACACTCGGTTCGGCCCTGCTAGCCAATCCGACGCTACTCCTACTACAAACCGAGCCACAGTAGACGTACCAGCATGCAGAGACACCAGAACAGACGGATCAACTTTGCTGTTATACAACAGCGCTATGCTCCCCATATTATTGAGAAACATCTCCAAAGGGCCAATCACCAGGAACAGAGAACCCATAAGAATCCACATAGAAGGATCTCGTAGGAAATGTCGGAATTCTCGGTCATAAGCGGAGACTTCTTGTCTGCTCGGAACCGAGACGAGACCTAAGCTTTCTGCGTCTCCCGAGATGACGGAGGAAATTGTGGCGCTGGCCCTGTCTGACCCAGGGAGGCTGTTGTACCTTTGGAAACCGCCGGGGGTTCCTTCGTAGACTGCTGTGGCTGAGACGCCGCTGACAGATTCGACGGAATCTCCGACGGAATCTCCGACGGAATCGCCGACTGTGGCTGATTCGCTCCCTCCATCCGTTTGTTCCGATCCGTAGTTCCCGTGTTTCCCGGCTATAAGCCGCGTTTCCTCACTAGAAACTGTATCTACGCCACCTACGCCTCCTACGGATCCTACGCCACTTTCCAGAATCCCCCGCTCTAAAACTACGACACAGGAGGAAAGCCAGTTGAAAACTCCAGTAACAAAATAAACACCAGCGAAAAACACAAAAGTATCTACAAGATCGATTCTCCCAGACCCGTCAGAAGCACCAAACAACCATAAAACCACCTGAGACTCCAGCAAACTCGAAAGACCATAACAGGCAACCGGCAAACTGATACTCAGCCCTTTATAGTCAGGGAAAGTCTTAGTACAGGCTATTATAGCACATAAATACAGAGAGGAAGTAGCAGTACCAATCATAGCAAACGTAGGAACCATGTAGAGATACGGCAGCCTGGATTTCACTACAAAAGCCGCAAATAAGTACCCAGGACAGTAAAGCAGAATAGAAGCAAACGCTAGGATCACCGGACCATATAAATCAGCAACAATACCAAGCACAGGAAGGGGCAGGTACATCCCTACTTCTGCTGCGACGGCTATAACGTTGATTTGGATCTGATTGTAGTGGAGTTGTTGCTGGAACTGCACAGCAAACATGGAGAATAGTACGATAGAAGCCGCGAATAGGCAGGATATGACGGATAGGGTGAAAGCCGAAACGCGGAGAAAAGTGCGTGAACGGCCGGAAAGCGCGGCGTTCACGCGCGCCGTGAGGACGCGTTCGAGGTGTGACACGTGGCCCATTACTGTGTGGCTCGGGGGAGAGCGGAAGAGCGGCAAACGGAGGTGTGGGGCGGCTTTTCCGATGATTCGAAGTGGGAAGAAAGCCGATATGATAGCGGTGGAAACGTTGAGGGGTCTGTAATGGGACGCGGACTGGGGTGAGACGCGAAGTTGAGGAGGGATTAGCAGAAGGAGGGGAAGGGGAGAGAGGAATGCGGGGATTGAATTGGGATTAGGGCAAGGTGTATTCTGATAATTGGATGGTTTGAGGGTGAGGAAGCTAGCGGTGCTGGTTAGATCTGATGGTTGTTCTTTAATGGTTCTACGAGTTTCTAGTGCCTCGGGAGTATATATATATGATCACGTAAGCGTCTAAGGGACGGTCAGACAACTCGGCAAAGTACGGAGAACAAGACGAAGTTTACGGAAGTTTACGCATATTTACGCCGTTTGGCTTGGAAGGGCAAGCTTTTCGGGCCTGTTCAGTGCGGTTGAGCCGTTGGACGCGGAATTAATACGCGAATCAAGCTTAGGCATATATTCGATTACATAATCAGCAATGCAAGATGGCTATCCTTGACCTGTCAGAACATCTGCCATTTCATCATCTCTCTCTCTACAATTACGCTGTTTTACAATTCTGCTATACGCCGTCATTTACAATCCTCTTTTCCCCATAAATATTCACTGCTCCGCCCCTCATGGAAAACTTCCTGGACTCAATATACCTCCTACCTCATACCTGCACTCCTCTGCAGCCCATCCCAAACCCGCATACAACCGCATTACCCCGCATATACCCGCATACACTCTACACTCTACACTCCTACAATTCAATCTTTCACATTTCACATTCCACCTATCTCACCTATTTTCCACCCCTTGGCACCCTTATCACCTATTTAGGAATCGACTCAAGAAACTTCTTCACCTCCTCCTCACTGCCCAGCCAGATTCCGGAACGTTCGTGAATCTCTTTCGGCGTAAGCTCCATAATTCTCTTCCCCTCGTCATTCACAGCCAATCCTCCAGCCTGCTCCAGCAAAAAGGCCATAGGGAAACACTCATACAGAACTCTGAGCTTCCCCTTCTTAGACTTGGCGTCCGCAGGGTAGGCAAACAGCCCTCCGTACAGCAATGTCCGATGAACATCGGCAACCATAGAACCAATATACCGTGCAGAGTACGGTTTCTTACCATCAGCAGGGAACTTCAAAGACTCAACAAACTTCTGAGTAGACTCGGCCCAGAATTTAGTGTTGCCCTCATTGATAGAGTAAATAGTACGCGCTTTAGGAATTACTAAATCAGCATGAGTAAGGATAAATTCACCCAAAGTATCGTCCAAAGTAAATCCATTAACGCCATTGCCAGTAGTCAGCATCAAATTAGCAGACGCTCCGTACATCGTATAGCCAGCAGCCACCATCTCAGTACCCGGACGCAGGACATCCTTAATAGAACCTGAAGAGTTGGGTAAAAGTCTATAAACACCAAAAATAGTTCCTACGGACACTCCAGCGTCTAAATTAGACGATCCATCAATAGGATCGCACACTACAGCATAGCGGCCCGAGCCTTCAAAGACAATTAGGTCTTCCTGTTCTTCGGATACGAGTACTTTCACCCTGTTGGACGCTTTCATAGCGTTGATAAAGATTTCATCACCAATAACGTCCAGTTTCTTTTGAGAGTCTCCAGTGGAGTTTGTATTACCGGCGAGACCTAGCAAATTGACCAGGGTGGATTTGCGGATATTGTGAGCGATGAATTTAAAGGCAAATTGCAGAGAATTCAGCAGAATAGTCAAATCACCAGTTGCCTGAGCTCCCAGTTTCTGCTGTTCCTGCAGAATGAAACGCGTCAGAGTCACCACGTCTGTTTCGACGGGTTTTTCGTTAATACCAGAGGCAGTGGACATTTTAGAGTACTTTTAGCAGTGTTTTCGGGTTGTTGGTAGTGTCATATACCGAGAAATAGTGGTAGTTAGAAGGGATAAGAAGAGGAAGAAAACAGCGAAATCTGTTAAATCTTCTCGAGGTATTCTCTTCTCTGTACGTAACGGGGGGATCCCGAAACGGTCCGTGACGCGAGTTGGACAGCTACGGGACAAAGGGTGGGGAGCGTGACAAGGAGAGTGAAATGGGGGTGTAGGGGGTGTGTGGGGCGTGAAAGCTATCGCGGGTATATAAAGAGGACTAATACGAGTTATAATGAGCGGATTCTGTATATTTATGCAAAAAAACTGGTAGAATAGCCGTGAATATTGTATATTTTTTTGCCCAATTGCTGAACAATGAGAGTATTCATGACAAATGCATGTCCCGTGACATGGCCGCTGTCCGGAGAAAAGTGTACGCAACGCATCCGGGTAGTTCCTGCGACGTGGCGGGCGACGGAAAACGGGAAACCGCGGGAAAAGCTGATGAGCAGCAGGCGGAGTGGCACGGGATCGGAAGAGTCCAGAAAACTGTTGAATTAAAGGGCGGAAACTGTAGAATAAACCTGGTAAAAGTTTGGAGTGATCAGCTCATCAGACTGGTCCAGAGTTCCGGGTAAGCTGTTCCTTCCACCCGGGGAAGCATCCGCTTTTCCAGCGGCACGGAACCCGCTGTCCCGCTTTCTTCCTTCCCGCCCTGGAAGCACACAAGGCCGCACGGTACAGAGGTACGGCGATAGCTTCTTGCGCGCAGCAGGGGTTCTCCATATCCCTACATTAGATGCCTAATAGGCTCTGTGGGAATCAACGGAAAAAAGCCGAAAAACGCCGAAACTGGCCTGGAAAAAATACCATAGTATTACACTACAATCAACTGACAATTCCCGCTTTAATTCACTCAGTATTTCCCGCACATTTCCTTCTCAAACTGTCGCCCTCGGCTTCTTCTCTTCTACAATTCCGATGTCCCGCTGGTTCCGTACATATTGTGGGGTAATACAGTGTATGATTTCATCGGGGATTGTTTACGGTTACGTACACCCACCTCTCGGGAATGTCCGGAACAGGCTGAGCTTTGTTATTCCGATTCCGATATTTCGCGATATCCCGGACGGATCCGGTAAGGGAAACGAAAATTAATCGGAACGTCAGTTTGATATGGAGAGAGGGATATTTGTATATTACATAATCAGAAATATTTATATATTACATAACCAGAAATACCTATTCATATAGTGAGGTTCCGAAATGTTCCGATCCTCGGATATACTCAGTATCTCGGCTACAGGGACTACAGGCTTTTCAGGCCCTTTATCAGCTCACCGTAGATGTCTAACCCGGGCACTGCAGTGTTGTTTCCGGCGCTGCTGGCGGAGTTTGCCCGATGCTTGCGGGAATGCACCGAAGTACTCCATCCGCTGCCTGATTCATTACGGTATATTTTCACTTCAGCATTGGGGCCTTTGCTCCTGCTGATGGCAGAATTGTACTGTTCTTTCATGAAGCTCACGACTTCATCGTTATTGAACTCCTTCTGCGTTGAGCCACTGCTCACTGGCCCAGGAGATGGTGAAGGAGAGGCCGAATTGGACTTGGACCCTCTATTTCTACGTCTTCTACATCAGTTAGCGATTTGATATTCTATATAGTGGGAATATATACACTTACCTGTCTTCAGCTGCCATTATGGAGTTCGATAAATGCTCTGAGTGCTCTGAGCGGCGTTTTTACTGTTCATATCCGAGGAGTTGAAAGGAATGCCGAAGCTGGAAAATCATGTTGAGATTTTAAGCCTTTCTGATCACGTAATCGCATTTGGGAAGTAATCGGCTCGGGCCGAATTTACCGAGTTTTCATATTTGCTTTCTATGGGGAGCTGTGGATTATACGATTATAAAGTGGAATGGATAGTATAATAGCTAAGCGGGGATTATAGGGTGAATAAGGATACATTTGTAGATATAACAGTACATATAATACTCTCATAGGTTCAAAAAAGTACTCTCAAAGGCCTTAAAGGCCTCGTAGGTGGCTCATAGTGCATATAAAGAGTGAGAAACAGCTATATAATGAAGCAAAATAGTGATATTGTTATCATAGACACTGTAAAAACGTCATTTTCTCATCTCCTGTGTATTCCTGTACCTCCCAAAGGTTCCCTGTACCCTTGAAAACCACCAAACCCATTCAAATCATCTATATTGAAAGATCCTCTAAGAAAGCCGTACAACTACTATAAAGATAGATTGAATATCGAATTTCTCATACACAATTCAACCTCTACATTCCCTATAATATTCACAGCGTCCTCAACAGTATACACGTCATTTCCCCACAATGTAACCCACGGGAAAGCAGTTTTACCCAGATTTACCCAGCATTTGCCATCTCAAGAATGGAAATCCACTCCTCACACTGTAGCCATCAAATTAACATAGAAAGTATACTTTTCTACATCCGATTCCTCATCAAATGTGTTTATAGAACTCTGTAGAGAATGCCGAACAGGCAAAGTTCCTCCTCTTTGCACAGGCTGAGCCACCTGAATCATTACTTCTACTATATTTACCCCAGTTTTCAGCCTTACTTCGTATTTACTCTTCAAAACTCCATCTGTTTCCTCGTCTCTTACTTCGTATTTACTCTTCAAAACTCCATCTGTTTCCTCGTCTTCCGAAGCTTCCTCTTTACTTACTTTGCCCTGATCCCCGTGATGATGCAATTGATTCTGATTAAACACCACTAGAGGTTCTATTTTCGTCCCATTGCAGGAGATGGACAGATTATAAGGCCGAGAAGAGAGTAAATGCTGGTTTAAACTTGTGTAAATGCCAATAACTGGGGCATTAAGTACAGAAAATGCATACTTTATACCATTTAAACTACTCGGAACGTTCGAAGCATTCACAACATTCGCGGAATTTACTGGACGAATCCCATTTTTAGTAGGAAATCTGTACTCAAAATAGTCTTGAATAGTAGTGGAAAAAATCGTAATTAAAGGATTCAACGGCATTCGAGTCCTGGGGACATTCCGAATAGAGGAAAAACTCACTTCTTTTATGAAATTATCAACTGGTGGACTCGGAAGGTACTGGAAAGGGAATTCAAACTTTTTAGGCACAATTACAGGTTCCGAAATCTCCGTGTTTTCTTCTCCTATTTCTTCTGCAGCTCCATCCGAGGTTTCCGCTATTTCTGCTTCTCCTTCCGCTTCTCCTTCCGCTTCTCCGGCTTCCGTTTCCGTTTCCGCTTTCACCCGGCCCACAGAAGACCCCGCACGGGATTTCCGACTTCGCCGTCTCTTCCCAGGAGTAGCCGAGCCGATTTCTCCTTCAATTACTGAATTACTACTATTTTTACCTCTTCCTCGGCGTTTTTTACCCGTTCCTCCTTGAATTTCGTCCCCTTCCGCTTCATCTTCCGCCACTTTCGGTGTTTTCCCGCCTTCTGTGTCTTCCGATTCTTCTAATTTCGGCTTTATCTTCAATACTGGGCCCCGTTTCCGTTTTATAGACAATTTAATAGGTTTTTTACTCAAATTCTCAGGTTTCCCTGATAAAAAATCAGGAAATCTCGTCTTCAACTCCTCTATTTTACTCTCAAACGCCTGCTGAAGCCTCCGTGCATCTTCATATACAAAACTTCCTTCCTCATTATATAACTGAGCATTAGTAAATATCAAACTTGTTTCCTCAGCAAAATGATTAATATTCATATCGTATTCTCCAGCTTCCAGCTCTAGCAGTACAGTATTGAACGATTTCGGTCTTTTAATGATTCTATAGTAATCTGGATACTCATTTCTGTCTGGTTCGTCCATGAAAAGGTCGGAGATGCGACGTCTTTGTACTTTCATATCTACTAATTGGGTAATAATACGCGTCATTGCCGATCTCAGTTCTTCCGCTTCTCGGGCAATTGTCGTTTCTGTGTCTTCCGAGGGTTCGGCATTGGTTTCTTCTATTTCTGTGCTATCTGCTTCTTCTCCTGATTGAATTTCTCCGTCTTTTTTCTTCCCCAAACGCAAAATATGTCCTTTACGGCCTACAGATTTATCCGATCCCGAGCCGGGAGCCACAAACTCACTACTTTCCCGTAATTCATCCGTTTTCTCTTTTACAAACTTATAAATAGCCTCGGCATCTCGGGCAATTTCACTAGAAGGTTCATTAAAAGTAGCAGCATTGGCAGCTAAAACGCGGAAATCTTCTACAAATTCATCAAAAGACGCGTAAGGTTTCCGTTTCGCGTCTGTGCCACGTCTCCTCGGCCCATCCGATCTGCCTAAATCGATTCTTTGCCGAATTTCATGTAAAGAAATCGGATTTGTGATTATTGTATAGTAATCCGGGTACATTTTAGCCGCAGGAAGCCGCAAAAACATTCCGGCAATCTGCCGGCCCGTCGATTCGTCTTTCAAGGTTTCCACGTGCTGCAGGATTGACATGAGAGTTTCGTTTAACGCGTGTTGATCGGATTCCGAGTTAGAAATTGCTGATTTTACGCGTATTTTCACTACTGAAGAAGTTTCTGTGTCATCTGATAATTCTGTTTTGTGTCTTTTCCGACTGGTTTCCTCCGCTGACCCGCGGGACGCGCCGGATCTCCGTTTCGGCCCCATTATGCCCGAAAAAGACGGAGACGGAAGACGGGAAACGCGGAATTCGGTTTAAATAAAGTCACCCGGGCAAATAGGGTGGAAAAAAGTGTACAAAATTGTACAGAAAGTGTACAAAAGCGGGTAGTTTCAATGTTTGTGTTACTCAATAATAATATTTGTGGTTTAAAAATCGGCTTAACGCGTCGGTTTTACCCGAATTTCTCGGCTTATCCGAGCCCGCATTTTAACACTTCGGAATATTCGTAATAGTAAAGAATGAGAAAAATGGGGTTACCCGGGTTTGGGGGAGTTTCTGATTACGTGATATTTAAAAGGGCTGTAAAATGCCGAGACGGTGGGGAAGAGGAGTAATATGACGCTGAGGAGCGGTTCAAACGGTGGATTAAAGGAAGCAAATAAAGGTATTGAGGTCTGGAAAGTAGAATATGGAAGTAGATAGTAGTTTGGGGTTGATTTGGGTCCCACAGACTCGCTATATAGGTGATGTGAGCTGTATTGACCTGCAACATCATGCACAAATATGCAGCATCCTGCACACCCTGCATATCCTGCATACCGAGGAACTTTATAGCAAATTATTCAATTATATTTCCTTATTAAAAGCTCTAAATGAGTCAAAAACCTCATAAAACAAGTCTCAAACAACACATCATAATCAGCAGAAACTCCTTATTCTACCTGCATGCTTTATTTCCACTCCACACCTCTGTATACTCCTCCCTACCGTCTCAGAGAAGCCATTTCGACTCCACGACTCCATATCTCAATTCCCATCCCTATTTCAACCCCCCAGACTCCATTCTACAGCACTTTTCATCCTCTGTAACCTCCTCAACCCTGCTTTACACCTGGCACAGCCAAACCTCCTACGCAATCCCTTTTAAACACAAATTATCATCTCTAAAACTCGCTCAGCTAACTTATCAAGGCTCCTGTCCCATCTGCCAAGCCACAGTACTATCCAGTCTTCCCATTTCCATCCCAAACTTCATATTTCATACGTCAGTGGGCCAAATGACTCGTTTTTAACCCGCAAACTCACTTCTTTACCCTCACTACTATCTCCACCCCACATCTTCTCTACTTCACCCTTATCGTACCGCAAACGGTCCAGCGAGAGTCCCAGCACATACCGCTTTACCGCTTCCACATCTGCGTCACCTGACACTCCCTGGAGCCCCGTAGTTTGCCGTAGAGTGAAATAATCAACGAGACCCCTAAGATATACTCGTTAGATTCCTATATTACACCATGTACGATCATTTCCACTTTCCCTCCACATACTCTCCGGTTTCATTGACGATTTGGTTCAGTTCGTTTTCCCGTTTAATCCCGTCTAAATCGACTGAGCCGATTTGACTGTATAATTTGTACTGTTAGAATGGAAACTCTCAAATCGACTTCGGATCTCTTTGCCGAGCTTTCCCGCCACTCACCTTCCTCCGACTCCGTATCTGAGCAGCGGAGTTCGGCTGTTAACCTGGGGAGCTGTTAATACCGATTCTATAAGTATATTGAGCGGAACACTATGTATACTTATTATACTTATATACGTACTTGATCGTCGTCCTCCTCGTGACTGCCTCGTAGGCAGGATAGGCAGATTCCCATGTTGCAGTATTAGTGAGATTTACCCGATAAGTGGTACAGAAAGTCCCGATTTGGATCCGAGCCGAGCAGCGGAACGGATAGGAAGCGGAAATGCCGAGATTGATAGTATTGAGAGAGTGTGAACATTGAGTCTCATCTTGGAGGGGACTTCGGGTCTCACTCTAGACGATAGGGACTTCGGGTCTCACTTTAGGTATAGGGACTTCAGGTCTCAATCCGTGATTGGGCATCGGAACGGAACGGAAGACGGAACGGAACGGAAGACGGAAGACGGAACGGAAGCGTATAATACACCACATAAAAACTCTGAAATGCTGAAAATATTCCTAACTTTCTCATTATTTCCTTCTAAGACTATCCTGGAACCACTATACAGACCGTTTATACCATTTATATCATTTATACCATTTATACCATTAATATTATTTATATTATTTCTATCTCTTATGTATACGATTAAGATATCCACCCTACAACTACTATATAGCAAATTTCCCCACGTTCCTGGGCATCCCGTCTCTCATTAAACTCACCAGATGGAACAGAAGAAATCAGTGTTGGCGCAAAAAGTCCGGACTTTTTGTAACAAAAAGTCACTTTTTGTTTTTGTATTTACTGTAAGTATTATTGAATTTCTAATTCTCAAAAGAGTAATTAAAAGTCACGTGCTTGT
>JAKTRH010000098.1:0-52344 GCA_030579575.1 Sporopachydermia lactativora
ATCATATTCCCATATTATATAGTATTGGTTTATATATTTATTTAGTTAGAAAAGCTTAGGCTTCAATAGATAATTCAGTCTAGATCTACGTTTTAGGTAATAGCTGCAGATACGTGCATAGGGACGCAGTGTAGTGCAGGAAACCTTACAACGATTTCGAAGATCTCCCGATGGCCCAGTTGGCTAAGGCGCGAGACTGTAATTGTTCATTGTTATCTTGAGATCGGGTGTTCGATTCACCCTCGGGAGAATTCTTTTTTTTCATGATTAAAATTTATGAAGTGAATCTTTTTTTCAGCATTGATTCATGCACCCTTACTTTTTCTTTTTCCAGCAAGAAATCGTCAGATATTGCAGTTTCTTTATCGAACTCAAGCACATACAATCGCCCCCGGTTGCAGCTCCGTCCGCAGTCCGAAAGCTGTGAAACTCGCTAAGCAGCTGGCCTAAAATAGTAATTCCCGAGAAATCGGAGGTGTTAAACCAGCAGCTGTTCACGCATCTATGAAAACTGTCAACACACTCAACAGCGCCAGATGAACAATGGGACAACAAATATATAATGATCTGAAGAGTACTCTCAAAGCATCCTTTTATTAAAAACACTTCTTACTACCCATCATCTCGTGTCCCACTTCCTACTACTCAACTGTGACAAATTGTCCTGAACTTTCTGCACATTCATGCTTATGTCGGAAACCTAATCTTATCTGTTGCATCAATACATGTACACTCTCCCATCGACAGAAGAGGTTTTTCTTGGAGCATAATAGGGGTTTGTCAAAAGGGGACGTGAAATTGAAGATCGCATGTTCGAGTAGTTAGCTATTTTTCAGATATATCGATATATTTCCCTTCAAAAGATAAATACAACTAAACCTCAGTAACATGGGAGCTCCCTGACTCGCTATTTAGCCTCCTACTGTGAAATTTTGATAGTCATATGGAACTCTCAGGAATGTTTGAAGCATAGAAGAGGTAGCTTAGCTATTCCGCTAAAACCAAAGACCGAGAGACCTTGAAAGGTGATTTAGTAACCAAAGTACTCACTATAAGAACCTGTGAGAAGTTTTACTTACAAATACACATACAATACAGTTGTCTTCCCCTCACACAATACTCGACTCGCTAGTCAGTCATGGAATATATAGACATAGAACGACGCGATTTGAGCTCTGCGGATCTCACAACGTCTAGCAGTCTTTCGACCTCTCAGGCTGCTTCAGCGTTGCCCGACCCGAATTATCCTTTCAGAAATAAAAATCCTTTCATAGACGACGCTCCTACAAGAGAGGCATTGGTAGCTTCCATTTACGATGGCCGAGAATACATGAAAGTGTATGCCGCGGCTCTGGCTATGCTTTTGGTGTTGTATTCTGTTGTATTCTGGACTGTGAGGGTAACTGAACGATGGCTGAGCTACAGGAAACATCAATCCGACGTGGCACTGCGGGGCAGGGCGTTTTCAGGGTTTAAGAATGTTTCCAAAGGTACTGAGGAAGTTGAACAGAGTATATCTTTGGTTGTAAAAGCCTCACCTTTCACCAGACTGAGGAGCAAACTATCCGCTTTTCTTATGTATCAGCCTACTGATCATATATTTAAAAGAAAATGCGAGCCATGGGGAATTACACTTATTCTAATACTCTATTTCGCTATTAATATAGCATTCTTTTTTAAAGGGTTTATCCGTTCTGCCTCATTCGTTGCTTTCCGATCAGGGATAATAGCAGGCGTGAATATCCCTATACTGTACATCTTTGGATTCAAATACTCCCCGCTTTCCTGGCTTACTGGTTGGTCGTACGAACAGCTCAACGTGTTCCATAGATTCATCGGAGTACTCGTTGTGTATGCTGTGCTGATCCATACGCTGTGCTTCCTCTACACTTTCCGGCTGGATTTCATCCTCAAGGAGAATTTTGGCATCACGGGGCTTATCGGTGCTGCATCTTTCCTGCTAATCGGTGCCACATCAGCGGACTTGGTGAGAAGGAAAGCGTATGAGTTTTTCTACGCCATACATTTTATATTCATGTTTCTGGCCATTCCAGCGATCATTCTGCATGTCCCAGTGGCAGCTCCGTTCGGCATAACGGCAGGCTTGGCTTTTATTTACGATAGACTCACTAGAATCATATTTTGCTACCGTTTGAACCTCGCTGAGGCTTACGTGACGGAAGACGAGCTTACAGTCCTCAAGATCCCTAAACAGGGTGCCCGCCAGTTTCTCTACAGCAAATCTGGTTCCTTTATTTTCAGATCTTGGGTTTTATCAACAATTATAAATGCTCTGGGTCTCTGTAGACCTCTGAAATGGGGAGTTGGTACTCATGTGTTCATCACAGTGATTGGAATCGATACTCTTCAGGCTCATCCATTCACAGTAGCTTCATTTGAGAAGTATTCACCTTCTATGGATATAATAATCAAAGCTCAGGAGGGGTTTTCTAGGCATATTTACGACTATGTATCAAAACAGGAAGGAGGCAGAGCTAAGCTGCTGGTTCTAGTAGACGGGCCTTACGGTACTTCAAGGCTGTGTTTACCCACTATCCCGAAAGCAGACGTCAGGCGGCTGACAAATGGTCTTCGATACAACAGGGCTAAGACCATTTTCAGTGAGTTTACCAGCAGAGAAGTGCCGCTCGCTGCCAATAGTGTGGATTATCGTGATAACTACGGGGAACCAGCAGCATCTGCTCTTACAGAGGCTTGCGAACTAGTGAATATCCCACAAAACACATATAGCTCTACGGAAGGGATATCTGTGGCATCAATGCACTTAATGCCACTCAAAACACCTATTGTTCTGGTGGCTGGTGGGACAGGTATAGCCTTCGTTTTCCCGTTCTTCATGCAGTACATAGCTTACCCTGAGCTTTACTCTGTGCACTTGATCTGGACTATCAAAGAAGAATCACATCTTGCTTGGTGCGAACCAATCCACCGGCTGTTGAAGGGAGAACTGGAAACTGGGGAACAGGAACGGTCGGCTACTGATGAACAAAGTAATACAATTGATTATATAAATCTGTGTCTGGAAGCGAACAGAAGTCATATACACATCTACACTACTGGAGGTCCCACCGGTGTGAGACCAGATCTTAATACTTTACTACCTGTTTGTCTACAGGCATCTCAGAGCAATTTTGACTCGCATTTGAGCTCTCCGCCAGATGCACGCGAAGCAGGTACTCAAATGTCACTGGGTCACCCGGGATATGTGGCCGTCTGCGGACCCGCTTCACTAGTACAAACAACAAGAAACGAAACGTCACATCTGATAGACAAATATGGTTGGAATATCAAACTCTGCTGTGAAGAGTTCACTTGGTAGCGAGAACAGTTGCTTCCTCAGGTCATACCCAATCTGCATTATACCTACTTATCATTCTCCTTGAGGTGCCATAACCATAGCTCAAATACACACTCACGTAATATAACTAGAAGCACACTATCCCTAATGCTACAAGTAATCAATTGATAAAAATAATAGTAAGTATAAAAATGAAAATAAAAGATAAGTCTGTTGTTCAATAGATCAAAGACCAGTGAAAGAAAAAAATAATGACAACCCTGGGATTCGAACCCAGGCCTCCGGAGAGATCAGGACCTTAACCTGACGCCTTAGACCAACTCGGCCAGATTGCCATTTCTGAAAGCAAAACTTGCTTTCCAATTATATTGATACGTAAATATAAGCCTTTTTTAAGTCAATTACTAGGGATCAACGCCTATGTTATTAGTGATGTAAATTGTCTTATTTTATTCAGCACTCATTATAGAGTCGGATATGGTCTCCTTTTTGGCATTAGATGGGCAAACAAGTTCCCTTGAAAGGTCTGTTCGCATTGCAATACCTAAGCAGACCTTTAGTCTCTGATCTTCACCGTCTGGTAGTCCAGCAGTGGCTATTCTTCCCTTCAAACGGGCAGTACCTTTAATTCTGAGGTCCCCTCATGAAATGAGCTAATGATATCTTATACTACAGCCCATTTTTCAGATCTCATCAGTGAATTAATCTCACAAATCACCGCTTTCTCCCCGGTTTTCCATCCTTCTATTCACTTCGCATCTCAGCTCAACAACTCCGTACTACCTCCGAATCAACCCTCACCGGACAAAGCAGCCACTTCCCCTCTCAGAAGTGTCCGACTACCCAAACCAAAGTGAGAACCAATCACATTCCTATGATTCCTCTTATTATCTTCGTTTTCCAAGCCTGCTACACTTTGATATTGAGAGGTGTTCGCCGCGACTATCAAGCTAGCTAATCACGTACTACAGTTGAAACAACGTGGAGGCAGTAAATGGTAGTACCGCTGGGTGTTGTAGTAAATTCTGATACAGCTTTACAAACTACGTGTGCTCTTTGCAAGTTTTATCTGTAAAGGGGTCGGGAATTGTCTGAACACTCATAGTGAGGAAGTGACACTTCATAAAATTCATTTACATCGAAGCAATAGAGCCTATTAAGGATCAAAGTCACTTTCAGCATTAGCATATAATAACAGCATGGCGTCTTTACTAAGGAGTTGCGCCCGGCCACTCAACGGGAGTGTGGCACCCCGATTTCTGAATCCCATGGCATCACAAATGAGAAACATCTCGTCAACCAAATCTACAAACATCACAGCTGTGGGAACCGAGGAAGCAGTGCCTCCCAGCGGCTTTCGGCTGCACAGAGCAAAGGCTTGGGATGAACAGTCGGAATCTGCTCTTGACAAAGCTACTAAATTTTTCCTGTTTGCTGAATGCTTCAGAGGAATGTACGTTTGCTTAGAACAATACTTCCGAGCCCCATATACTATCTACTACCCTTTCGAGAAGGGACCTATTTCTCCCAGATTCAGAGGTGAACATGCCCTGCGACGTTACCCCTCTGGGGAAGAGAGATGCATTGCTTGCAAGCTCTGTGAAGCTATCTGCCCAGCTCAGGCTATCACTATTGAGGCAGAGGAACGTGTTGACGGGTCTAGAAGAACTGTGAAGTACGATATTGATATGACGAAATGCATCTACTGCGGGTACTGCCAGGAGTCGTGCCCTGTGGATGCGATTGTTGAGACTCCTAATGTTGAATACAGCACGGAAACAAGAGAAGAGTTACTGTACAACAAGGAAAAGCTGTTGGCAAATGGTGATAAGTGGGAACAGGAATTACAATACTGTCTGGACGCTGATGCTCCTTACCGATGAATGTGGTTGATTTGATTAGTTCTTAGGTGTCTTGGGTTTCATAGTCATAACATTGGACAGTAAAAATTCTATTCGTGAGTTTACAGTTATAGTAGGCAGATGTATAGGGGTAGAAATGAGGTACGAAAAGACTATTGCTGTAGAATTCAGTTGTATTAGGGGGAAAATGGTTTTTTGTATACCTTGAATGTCTCGAGTTATCACTCAGATTGCCATGTGGTATTCAGAAGACAGATAGCTGACGAGAAGGCGTGTGACCCAGGGAACCCGGTCCGAAAAGCAAGGAATCTGTCTCATGGAGACGGTGGAGCAGTGGGAATAACTAATCTCCCGGATCGTTGTAATAATTGTAACGATTGTTTCTCTGTTCCTGCTGCAATTTTCAATATTTCATTCATTATATAGAAATCCTGCGAATATTCCCCTTTGGGACAGATTGATGCAGAGTTTATGCGTGTAAACTTTATTTGTAGTGAAGAAAACACGGAGTATGTCGCTTGATTCACATGTATTGTCTCTTTAAATCAAACGAAGGCCTGCGAACAGCAGCAAAACTTGTAGTTATTCTCCATTTGCCTGTATTAGATTAATTACTTATGACGGATCCTATTTTATAATGCTGCAATTGTATAAAATATTCAAAACTGAGCCTTATATGGCCTTGTTTTGCTGTTTACTCGCCCATCACATTATAAAAGAAGCAGCGGCCCACACAGAGACCAGATAACACCAGAGCCAACCAGCTAAGCAGAAAACTTATGACAGTTCAGTTAATATAACAATTTAATACAGCATTCCAAGCTCACGATAAGCAATAAATAACAAAATTCATCCAAGAGTTTTCTCTGAATTGCTCGAGCATCTGTTTTTCGTGTACCTATGAAGTTAGTAGAATTGAAAAATATGAGAAATCCAGCAATTAAACTTGAAGTTTAAAACTTCAAATCCTCGAAAGTTTATTAGTATGTAGTCATGCACTACTATGCAGTGTCGCGTAAAACATAATTACTACTTTAGGAATTTTCAGCTCAACTCTCATCAATCTATCAATAAGCTGATCAGTGATTGCTACAGTTGCAATAGTAAATGAAGCTGTAGAATATGAAGCTTTCTTTAACTATATACGGGACTATTGTTGCTGTGACTTCCTCATTGGTTCCACAGCGTCGACAGACTGTAAGTTTTCCGTCTGACCTGTGCTATCTATACTCAAAATGGAAAGTCCTCTGGGGCTCCTTTACTAGTCTTATACACTATTCTCGGTTCTCTGTTTTTATATTGTGAATTTCTGTATTTTTTCCTCTGAATTTCCCATAGTAGAACTATATGAAAAGTACACGAAGCAACTGCCCCACATGTAGCAAAGATTTCTCCATGTCTCAGCTCTAAATGTTCAGCAATATCGTAGATAACGTCTTAATGAGCACGAGCTTTTATTGAGTATCAATTGCTCCAATACACATCGACCCAACCCTACAAATATCTGAAATAGTGAAAGCTGAAGACAGTTATAGAGAAACCACAGCACCATGTACCTAAATACTACAAGATAGAGTCCATTCTCGAGAAAACACTGAGTACGCCTGCTACTACTTCAAGTTGAAGTTCATTAGCGCCTTCAATTTCCTCTGCTACTAGTTGATTGAGATTAATTCCCACCCCCAATTCACTCCTGGCAGACAAATTGAAAGGGTACTCAGAAAACTGAGTAAGCAGTTCATCGGCTCTGGCAAACGCTTTATCCCTCAAATCGTAGTTCAAACCCATCAATACATTTTCCAACACATTCGCAGCATAAGCCCCGCAAACGAGAGCAATAGATCTCAGAAACTTGAACTTGATATTGTCAGCATACAGCTTTGGATTAGTAGGAAGCGTGATAGTGCGAGCAGCTAACAGAGTGAGTACTCGCTTTTTAATAGACTCTTTAGCAGCGGGGTCAGCCACTGGGTGCGTTGCCATATCGAACAAGAAGAAATTTCTCCTTTCTGTTCTCAAAATTCCCTTATCAACTAAACCTTTCGACAGTCGTTCTCTGACTTGCTTAAGCTGATAGTTGATTTTCATGATATTCCACGTCTCCCCACTCAGCAAGTCAATCCACGTAGCAATAGACATTTTCTCACTGCCTTTCATAAGCTTGATAGTCTCATCCAAAATGACTTCACCCGTATTGCGATCATCAACCAGTTCAATAAGCCGCTCACTGAGTTCGTACCGCCTTCTCGCAGGATCGTTCACCACAGATATCTTGCCCCGGAATGCCAGTTCCAGTAAAATACAACCACGAAGCGCATATGAGATATTATCGTTCCAGAACGACAGGTACCCCTCTTTATCTTTCAACCCCATCAACACCACTTCCTCCATCAAGGTCAGCAACGGTACTTTCAGCTCCTCTTCGTCGTTCAAATCCCGGGGGTCAAACACTACTTTGTGATCCCCAACTTCAACCTGTGACGGCCCATTACTGCTGCTGCCTCCATTATACTGATCTCGCGTTTCCGACGATTCATCTTCATCTATAGAGCTGCGAACGCGGCGCCGCTGAAGTCCTGTTGACATAGTGCTCCCAAAACTGTAATGTACGGTGATTTAGAATTGCAATCTTGCGTTTCAGACCGTATAATTTGCTCACTTTGTGATGGAATAAATCCAGGCTGTTGCTTTGATCAGGGGTCTCCTTTCGATCTTTAGATATGAGATGTTAACTGACTGCGTTGACCCAATCAGGTATACAGGCAGCAGCCCCAAATACCCCGTCTCAGAAACTCGGCTTGGATGCTACCTACCAGGTTTTCTGAGCCTGCGTCGAGTAGTTATCGCATTCTTCTTCTTCCTGTCGTCAAATCACCGGCTTCTACTGTTCGAAATTCACTGACACCAAAGCAACCCGGATGTCAATGATATCAGATGACGTGATCGCATATTAGGAGGTCTCGCCAGTTGGAAGCGGGAGGAGTGGGGAAGATATGAGAAGTGTGGGATATTTGGTAGAAGGTGGGTGGAAAGTATTATAATAGACGGTTAATGGTATTTATTGATGAGTGTGATGTGATATGGTAATGCTGGGTTGGTGTGTGGGCATGAATAGTGCTGGCGAGGGTTCTAGATGTAGAAGGGATGTGTATGATAGTAAGGAAAGGAAGTATAATAAAGTACATTACGGTATCAGATAGTATAGTAAACGTAGAAGGCTGTGCCAAGTGTCAGTGGCCAGGAATGCTGTAGTTTATTCATGAAACACCTACATTGACAGCTTTGCCAGTGCGTTTTTCATATTTCTCCAACACAGTAACAGCAACTGTAACTGTCAGCTAAACATATGTCATTTAATATCCTGTAGTCTGCAGCTATATGCTTCTATCGCTATTTATTATTACCAATGCTGTTCATTGTCGACGTTCCCTACTTTTGTCAAATCAATGCCTGCAGTGTCAATGTCTAGAGTACAGTCCCGATCATCCTCTTCCTCCTGGTCAGTTGAATCAGAGTCTGAGGAGTCCTCGTGCAACAGTTCTACAACTGGAATCCCTTCAATACGCTTGTCGGTATCCAGAAACTTCTCTTTCTTTGGCTTCTCAGTGTTAGTTCCCACTGGCTTCAAAGGAGCTCGTTGTGCACTCTCAGCTATAATTTCCACTTCTTTTTCAACTGGACCATGCGGTACAGCACTAGTCATAGCGGAGTTCTCTTTATCCGTCTGCTCATCCACCGGCTCAACTTTCCGGCATAGAGGATTCACCAAATCATGTTCCATGCCGACCTTTACATAAGTGAGAAAGCACGGGGTGGCTGTGTTATCCTCAGCAAAATTGAGTACTTCGCTCAGTGGAACTTCTGTCACATGCTGATCATTGTACTTTCTGAACACTGGTTCTCCGTTCAGCGTAGTGCGAGAAAAATCCCGTAGATACACCCAGTAGTGGCCAAAGCTTGGTTCACCTCGATGGATGAACACTGCGAACAGAGTATAGCTGTGTTTCTGTTCTGAGGCGAAATCCTGCTTTAGCTGATCTCTCAAATACTTGATTCGCTCATTTACAGCGGCCAGCTGCCTGTCAACGTCCTTGATAAGCTCGTCTACCACGTCTATTGTTTCAGGATTTACAGAGATGCCTACAGTTGCTGCATTCGTTGAAAGCCACTGCGAAGCAGTTTTCAGAGAGTCCCTCAAACTAGAGTTGGGATCGTCTGTTGGACCTGACAACAGCTCTTTCTTCTTTTCGCCTAGATCTAAGTACTCTCTAACCGCGTCGAAATATTCCTGACGTTTACGAGTGCTTTCCACGTTTTCTCCTTCTTCTTCTACATAGCGATCCATGTAGATTGTTATAGGGAACGGCAGGGGTGTCTCCAGCTTCACCAGTCGACCCCTTTCTTTATCGTAGTCAATCCGCTGAACCTGAATCTGTAATATAGGTGGGAGTTCAATTATACTGACTGATCTGTCAAATATCTCGTTACCAGCTTGCACGGCGGCTTCCCCGGCAAAATACTGATCCAACGCTTGATACAGATCTTCAGGTTTTGCTGCTACATTGACAATAAGGTACCCAAACTGTTCTGTATTGTGTCGGGATTGCTCCGTAGAATATCTACGCCGCATCACCTGTTTAGTTTTCCCGTAAAACAGCCTCTTAATGATATCAATCTGCTCTCCACTTGAATCAAGACTCTCAGGGGCTGTCGCAGCTTCAATCTGGAATAGTATATTCCCAATACATTCGGTGACATCTTGCTGCCGTCCCATCTCCGAAGCCGTCAACATTTGCTCTTCAGTCACCTCAAAAGACGGCTTTTTTACTTTCCTACTGACAGCTTCCTTTACAGGTGATTGCTCAACTTGCGATTCAGCCGTTACAGTCTCTTCAGTGGAAACTTCTGTAGGTGCTGTACTCACAACAGTTTTTGAGCTCGACGTTCGGCTCAGACTCTGCTCAATGTAAGTATGAGGCACTCGGCGCTTGAAAGCAGAAGGCTCAGACTCCGAGGGGCTCCCACTGTGAACCGGCCCCGGAGAATCCGAGGTACTCCCGCCAGCAAGCGGAGCTGACTGAGTGGCGTCAGGCTGATCCATTCCGGATTGATCAGGAGACGTCGACTCTCTATTGTGTTTCTCACTGCTCGCGTCTGCGATTCTTTTTAATCCAGATTCAGAATCGAGCTCTGATTCAGTCCCGCTGTTCTGCGTTATTGACATGGGAGTGTTTGATTCATCCATGCTTTCAACAGGTGCTTCCGCATATTCTACAAAGGAAAAGTCCTCTGAACCGGAAGGCATCAGAGCCAAATATTCCAGCTGTTTCCCAGGGCAAATTTCACGCTCAGGAGTTTTGATGAGAGTTAGAAATAAATCCTGTAGGTAATAAACAAACTGCCGAGCTCGAATTGTCTCAGACTCCGTTACTTTACGACCACCGATTCTCCGATCGGCCAAGACGCCGCTGAAATCGATTTGCGAACTGTCAAAGTCGCTGAACTCTGTGACAAACTCCCGAAGAGGTTTGATGGCAAAGAAATACTGCAGAAGGGAATTGAGATAGCAGGTATTACCCAGATTCATAAGCCCTACAGGCCACTGATCTGCTGGTAGTTTATGAGCGTTTATACGACCAGTTTTCAAATACTCATCGATCATTTCACTCTTTCGCTGCACCAGTAGTTGTTTCAAAACTTGCCGTAACCACCAAATCTGCTCTGGGAATTTCCGCAGCCTATCGGGAAGCTCCAACAGAATATCCAAATCTGACTGGTTTTCAAACTCCAAAAGATCACTCGGCTCCACTGGCCAGTGAGGGAGAACTCCATCTGCCTGCTCTACGTACTGCAGCAAGGGTGAACTCATTCGTGCTTCTGCTATCGTGATGAGCGCTCTTCGCACTGTCAGGTTTGCCCCAGTTTGCTGCTCATCTCCCGAGTAATCGCCACGCATTACCTCAAAAGCTACACAGATTGAATCATCGTCTACGGAAGGGTCGGCCCCCAGCGCGTCATATGCCTCATTAAGCGGTAGAGGATCAGCATTCGGCAATTCGCTCAGAAACAGTGATCCGCGCAGCACAGCAAGGGCCCGTAAAGACCGCTGGAGAGGTCCTGATCTGTCAGGATTGGCCCGCAATAATCTACAGTAAGCTAATGCAACGTCTACATCACGAACTCGCTCTGGGTGAAGACCCGGAACGAACTCACTATATATTTGTCTCAAATCTGTTTCTCCAACGTATCCCAGAGACTCTAAACGGAACGTTTCCTGTACCAGCTCGATATTCCCAGTGTTTTTAGCAATCATCTGCAGCGCTTCAAAGTACACTGACTTGTGCCTCGGATCTAGCTGGCACTGAGCCTGGAAACACAGAATCAATTGACCAGCAGTCAGCCCTGGCACAGCACCGAGCTTCACAAACTCACGGTAAAGTTGTTCCGAGGTGCCGGTGTCCATAGCGGCTGTCCGAGACATGGGAGTGAACAGCAAGCGCAGGAATTCTTCGGATCCGTCTTGTAGAGAAACAAAAGACCGGGCGCTGGCGTTTGTGCTGGCAGGAGTAGTGGTGGTGTCTGCCGCTGAGTTGTCTGCACTGGAAGAATCAAACCGAGAGTCCCAGAAGGAGAGTTCCAGCACTTGTCTTACTGTTTTGTCACGTAGATCGTGGAGTCTGGGGTTCCGTAAGTACACTTCAGGCAGTACAGAGTCCTGAATAGGGCCCAGAATTCTGAAATCTGGTGGCACATAGTGACAGCTGCTGTGGTCTGCTGTGAATTGGGCTGTCAGAAGCAGTTCTGGATCGAGTTTGCTGTTCAGAGCTTCGTTTTGGAAAGCAATAGTCTGGGGTTCAGCTCTGGGTCCAGCGCTCAGAGGTTTCACGATGATTCGCATGAGCAGTTCGATACTTTCGTTGGGTGTGGGATACACTACGGGGTTTCCTGAGCTATTTACTTCGTTTTCAGCATCTTCTGGCAGATTATAGAAACGGTTAATACGTTTTTTCATCTCTAGAGGGTCAAATTTCATCAGATCCCAGGTCGAAAATTCCGCAGGGTACACTGTTATGGTAATCACCAAAGAGCTACCTGGAAGACTGAACACTGCGTGATCAACTGCGCCCCGTGGGACTTCTACTGTCTCGTCAGGCACCATAAGAGCAAAAGATTTACCAAATTTCAGTCTCAAAGTCTCATCCTCACGAGCATGAAATTTCATATCCAAGTGGAACACCTCATCCGCGTCGAGCTGCGCCACAAGGGCCCGGAAGCGCGTATACACCATTCCATTATCCGAGATAGCTCGGATCGTATTAGGGGCGAATTCCCATTGAGGCTTATTGATAAGGATGGAGTAAGGAGACCGCCAGCTCACTGATTCTGCGTAACGAATAGGGGATTTGCCCAGAATGCGGGGGAATGAAAGCTCTGTCCCTTCTGATACACCTAGTTGGTGGGATCTTAGTATAACTGTGCGGATAATGTCATGAAGTAACCTTGGCGGAGATTTACCCCCAGCTATCCATATCTGAGGATCGGCAGAGCTCAAAGGCTCGTCAGAAGCCGCGGCAGGCGACGCATCTACAGCAGCCCAGTCGGAAACAGCCGGATTGTCACCAGAGAAAGCGGCAGACTCGCTTGTGAGATCAGGAAACGTCTCGCCTTCGGTCATCCTGTGTATAGAATATAGAGAAGATCACAGAGATATGTGATGTGCTCAAAACTGTCCAATGGCCATGGTTTTCCGCCGGAACCAAGAGGGAGGAAAATGCTGATAGGATATAGAGAATTCAGGTTCTGTTTGTCTTCAGATGATCCTTAAAGGCCCAAGAATGCCTTATAATCGCTGAATCTGATCGACTATTCCCTGTTGTGATGACTTGAAATGAATGACTCTGAGATGCTGTGGACTGAGAAGAGACGTGATGTGCCAAGACTCTTCAGACCCTTCAGATGGAGGAGATAGGAGATGGAGAAGGGGAGGGAGATGTGAGGAATAGCAGTAGGAGATGATAGTTTTCAGTGTTTGCTGTTTTTTTGCGGTTGTATACTGGGAGGTATGGGCAATTGCATAAGTGGTATATTCATAGCCTTGAAAATTTTACCTCGTCTGAACAGTCCGTGCCTTCGTTCTAAAGCCCAGACCCTCGCTCTACTACTGAAAGCCAGACCCTAAGGAGGGTCTCTCTTTTTTCACTCTCACGTCAGGGAGTGGAAATAAATGAATTGAAGTGAATAAAGTACGATTCTTTGGAGAGTGGGAATCTGTCTTGATTGCACGATTATCGGCACAGGAGCTGTCTAACTCGGACTAATCAGGTGTATTCAACTGTAGCATTCGGGTGACTGGTGCATTGAAGAACTCAATATCCCAAGGAACCTGTAATCAGCCAGCGAGAACAGCTCTTCAAGATGGAACCTATCCCCCCTCAACCACCGGTTGCCGGTGCTGAGGCGCCTGTAGCCGGGCTAGAGGGTTCTAATCTTATGAACAGTGCACCGGAACCTATCAGAAACCTTCTAGGCGAGGTTGTGAAGTCGAATCCTTATTTTGCAGCGGTAAGTAGGCACAGTGCTGAAGAGGCGATCAAGTCATATTATATTCTATATACTCACACTTATTGATGCGCACAGGGAGGCGGGTTAATGCTTTTAGGATCTGCACTGGCTATTGCGAGGAAGGGTATTATTCAAGGGTCCTCTTTTATGTATCGTCAAATGCTGGCTGAGCTTGAAATAACTTCCAGGGATCAGTCTTACACCTGGTTCTTAGAGTGGGTTGCTCAGAACCCCCATAGACTGTCCCGCAAGTTTGGGGTGGAAACAGAATACGTAGTACATGATAACGGGAGTGCTTCTACGAAATTCTCTATGGTCCCAGGTACAGGGAACCATATAATTAAGTACAAAGGAGCTTACTTGTTCATTAATCGAGAGAGATCAGAACGAATAATGGATCTCAACAATGGTTCACCGTTTGAAATGGTGAAAGTAACTACGTTATACCGTGACAGAAACCTCTTTAGAGAGATGTTATCTGATGCTAGAGATTTAGCTCTCAAAGCTTCGCAGGGCAAGACTGTCATGTACCTTTCTAGGGGACATGAGTGGAGACAGTTTGGTCAACCGAGGAAGAAAAGAAGTCTAGATTCAGTCGTGCTAGATAAATCAGTGAAAGAGAAGATTGTTGGAGACGTGGAGGAGTTTTTGGCAAGCAGCAAATGGTATTACGATCGTGGTATCCCATACAGAAGAGGATATTTGCTCTACGGTCCTCCTGGGAGTGGTAAATCAAGTTTTATCCAAGCTTTGGCAGGTCACCTCAACTACAACATCTGTATTCTCAATCTATCAGAAAACCATTTAACCGATGATCGGCTGAATCATCTTATGAACCATGTACCCCCACGAAGTATCCTGTTATTAGAGGATATCGACGCAGCTTTCAATCAACGTGAACAGACAGAGGAAGGAGGGTACGCTTCTCGGGTTACCTTCTCTGGGCTTTTGAATGCTTTAGATGGCGTTGCCTCAGCAGAAGAAGCCATCACGTTCATGACGACAAATCATCCAGAGAAACTCGATCCAGCACTTATGAGACCCGGTCGAATTGACTTCAAAGAGTGCCTAAATTATGCCACAGACTATCAAATCAAAGAGATGTTTACTCGCTTTTACGGTGAAACCCATAGCGCTCTCGGTGAAGAGTTCCTGAAAGCGGTACGGGCCGTGGGACAACAGGTGAGCCCCGCAGAACTGCAGGGTCTCTTCTCAATGAACAAAAAGGATCCTAAGGAAGCTATACAGATGGTCCGCTATCTGGCTAGATCCTGATTTGATCATATCCATAACGTTTCTTGTATATAAAAATAATGATCGCAATTGCTTCTTGTAGGTTTGTAGAGAATCTTGCATGTCACACGCTTCAAGCCGTAGATTCTAACATATTCTGGGCAACGTACTATCTATCGAAAGGAGCGTTTCTCGCGTCAGCCTTGAAAGGATTTCAATACTTCCTGGACGTCACAGTTAGTTTCATCAGTATATGGAACATTACAGCACTGAACACAACATAATTGGTGCATACCTTCTCTACTTTCCGTATATTCCGAGGAAGTATGACGCCTGTGCCTCCTGGCTCAGCTTGTGCGTCAGATTCTGCACGTTTCATCATTCTAAGCTCCAGTTAGTAAAATTTAGGAATGCGCTGTGCCAGTTCTGAAAAAAACTCACCTGTCGAGAAATGCAACATAGTCGAGAAACAGCTGATATTTCTGTAAGTAAATCGTGCCGCAGTAGTGAAATCTCCAACCCACATACCATCAGTTCAACGCCCTTCGCCAGATTATGCCGTTGATGCTTCTTCATGATCTTCCGCAAGCCACTGCGGGGATAGCTTCCAGTTGCCATTATACCGATGAACCCGCAAGCAGACTGTATGTTTCAAGTATGCATTATTGGGCCACAATTGTTGACCCGTTTTCCCACTGTAAGAACCTCCTATGAGTCCCTCTAGGCCTCTGCAACCCGTTGCAAGCCGTACAAGCCGTTGCAAGCTGTTGATGAAGCGTCTCACTCCGATTTTGTTTATCGCACATTGCATCTCCATTATTTTTTGTTGTGCATAGAGTAAGATGCGATGTTCGGCACCGCATGGAAGCCAAGCAAATCACATGTAGGATGTTTCTAAATGCTACCAACTACGCCGAAAAGGGAAGGCGAAGCCACAGCAGACCTGCCAAAACAGGACGGAGAACAATTTCGGGATGACGAAGGGGTCGGCGAAGAGATTCCATATGGATCATCCGAAAGTGGAATAATGACGGGGAATTTAGTGTTGAATCTAGCCGAATTTAAAGTCAAACAGATCATACATAACTGAAACTCACGCGAAAGGAAGCCTTCCAATAGTGGAAAGATGGATCTAGTAGACCTGAGACCCGTGGACCTCTGTGCCTCAGTTTCCTGGCTTATATTGCTGACTTACTGGTTTGGAATAGCAGCATGGCGTCATGTGGTCTTTACAGTATCTGACGAAAAAAAAATTGCTAGTTTGAAGTCATTTTTCTCGGTTTCATTCAATTATTTCACTCCAATTAAGCTCGGGTAGAATCCGCCATCAACGAATTCAAGCATTAACTGTATTCACTTTTCCATGCAAGATTCAATCTATGCATGCACTATAGGCATGAGACACTCGCAGACCTGCTTTATCGGGCCATTGCAAGGGTCTGGCGATTGAAATTGATGGATAATGGGATTTTGGTTCAATTAATTCCTGGAGATCTTACAATATATATCAGGTTACGCAATATTTGAGCATTGAATCCGAAAGCCGAGTGTGAAACCACCGCAATAAATTGTTAGAGTTATCAGTTGGCCGGCTAAATTGGGATTTCATCGGTAGCTAACTTCCCTAAGTAGTAGCCGAGGAAAGGTGAAGTCAATCACCCCGTAGTCATTGTTCGGCACGATGACGGTTTGAGGGGTGTGGTATGTAGCACAACAATGATAACGTGCCATTACACAATATCTGTATCTCCGAATTCTTTTGGGATTTTAGATGAGTGTCGTTATAGGACAATTAAACCCCCAGGTCGGCTGATATGATGAACAATCAATTGCGCGACAATGCGGGGGAACTCAGCCGACCAGCTTTCCGCGCCACGATCCAGCATCGGCAATTCTACAGTTTTTACCCGAGATCGCCGCATAGCAAGCAGATTAGACTCAAACAATTGCGCGACCATCAGCCGATGTAGAGTTACTACCTTGTCTTTCCATCGCATACCGCTTCGACAGCATAAGCACATTCCATTTTCTAACGGGCCAGCCCCCGCCTTCTTCCATCACCCAGCAACTATCGCTAACTACCACTATAATTTCTGAGACACCGGTGCGTTAGCTCTAAACCTTCACCCTATCCTTTACCGTAGAAGTAATACATATTACATATCTTAACTCCGGTCTTTGATATCTTGCAACTCACCTTCCTTCACACCATGGAAACTCCCCTCGGTCCTGCCCGTTACATCACCTTTCGGCTTTTGTAGGCGCTTGCTAGTCGCTAACCCACAAACCCTAAGCACAGCAGACCCTTTCCACGTAGAGTCTATTCCCATCTGCAGGCTCATGCGGATCTGACATTTCTCTGTCAAAGTTTGGAAATGAATTTAGATTTCATAAATTGAACTCAGTCCATTGATTAGTTAACTTAGTTTATGGGACAGGCAGGAACGAAGAAACAGGCGAGCACTTAATGCCATTCGTTTCCAGACTTATCCATTGACTTACGGTGATTGAATTACGTTCAACTCAAGCTTTGGTTCGCTTAACTTATAGTTTCGGTGATTATCACCGTTTATATGAGTGTATAAAACAAAACTGCGGTATTTTAGCTATAATCTGACTGGGTTGCTGACTGTAATGGCCTGAACAACTCAGTAAAACAAGACTCGCGATCTCATCAGTAAGGGTAAAACAGTTCCTCCCTGAAGCTGCTTATCCGTAAGCCAGTATACTGCAGTGTCGTCATATTATCAAACACTGGTTTAACAAGAAGCTTGGCTGAGTTTTCAGATCTCTCGCGTCTGCTGAAGTTATGGGGGTTGAAGAGTAACGATTAGGCACTACGAGGATATTTTTGATGCTACAGTTTTCAATCTTCTCTGATTGCAGGCTTTCCGGTAAGCCATAAGTTCAGGTGACGCCCTTTTTTGAGCTCCAACTACGTTTATCTCTATCTTTTTTCTCAAAGAAGCAACCGATTATGCTACAATAGTTACAGGGTTTATCTGCCAAATCCCACAGTTATCAAGAAATTTGCGATGCAATCCGATTCAAAATCTGGTCAGAAATCAGAGCCTCGGGCCGATTCTCGGTCTGAGATCAAAGCGGACCCGAAATCAACCCGGGATAATTCCCGGAGACCTTCTTCAAGTTCACAGAAATCAACGAAAAGCGATAACTCTTCAGGCACGAAAACTGAGGTAGTAATACCAAATGAACAGTCCAACATGGTACAGTCGAACCAGACATCTACGGCAACGGCAACTGCTAGTAACAATACTAATTCTGCAACCAATTCAACTGCTGGAACAGTGAAATCGGTAACAGGCACGGGAACAGGATCTCAAACGATATTCATTCACAAATTGTATAATATGCTCGAAGATGATACTTTATCGCATTTAATTTTTTGGTCAGAGTCTGGTGATTCCTTCCACATTATGCCAGGTGAGGAATTCTCTAACGTTCTGAGCCAGTATTTCAAGCATACAAACATCTCACCATTCATAAGACAGTTGAATATGTATGGATTTCACAAGGTGAACGATTCGTCGCAGTCTTCCGCAGACAATGCTGACGATTCATCCCATCCTGCGCTGGCGCAGTCGCATGCTAATCTCTGGGAGTTCAAACACTCTACTGGGAACTTCCGTAAAGGAGATGCAGAATCACTGAAAAATATTAAACGTAGATCTTCAAAACACACATCCAAAGAGCCTAAACAAACAGGCCAAGTACCCTGGAAGTACGAGACTACACAGACAGACGAGTCTTCACTGGCTGTACAGGAGGAAATCCCTGGAAACTCCATTAGAGCAGGTCACAGCGCTATTAATTTACAGAATGGGCCCACATTGTACCTCCCACAGGCATCCTCTCAACTGAGACATCTTTCTATTGAGTACGCTGATTTAGAGAGCATGAGGGAAAGAAACTTCTACAGCCAAACCTCTGACAGCTTTGCTAATTCCCGGTCTCAGTCCCTGACGGAATTTCGATTTTCTCCTGCACATACTGGAACTCCACCGCGCAAAGCTTCAGATTTCTCAACATCAGGGTATACTCGGCCTGTAGTGAATGCAGCGGCAGCAGCTGGCCCAACGCCCATGTCTATGCCACATCCTAAGACAGGCGGAAGTCCCTACGCGGCAACAGCTCCCGCGGCTCATCCCCAGGCTGGTCCTTGGATGGAGATGAACTCAGTGAAAGCACCGCCAGATCGAGTATCCTTCCTTGAATCAAAAGTATTCGAACTCACCGAAAAAGTGACAACGCTGACTCAGGACTACTCACAGCTGCTCTCTAAATACGATCAGGTTGTAGAGGATTTGAGTAAAACGAAATCTGATATGCTTTTCCTTCTCCGGAGCATTGCGCATCGATCAGATCAGCAGAATCCTTCTGCTGCATCCACGACAGACCCTGAGTATATGAAACCTGGTTTGGGGTTAGAATCACTGCTCAATGGTGGTTCCCAAAGAGCAGCTCCTGTATCTTCTACGTCTGTACCAGTGTTTGGTCCAGCGAACATGCCGGCTCCCATTCCTACAAATGTACAGTCTGTGCCAATAAATTCCCACGTACAGCCAGCACACCAGGGGTTGAATTGTAATAACAAACGTCCCGCTGCTGCTCAGAAATTGGCAGAAGATAGGATGAAGATGCGAACTCCTCCAGGCCGTAGACTTGAGCAATCTGAGGAACCATCCCCACAATCAGCTCCTCCACGGGCTACCAGTGGTTTATCGCGCTCTGTGATCCCTGGGCCAGCATTAGAGGCTGACCAAGAACGTACGAGGAACATTTCAGGATGGTCCAGACCTATTCACGAGCCTGGTTGGAGCGAAATTCAGTTTGGAGGAGCAGCTAAGGGCAGGGTTCCCTCTATTTTCTGTGATCCTCTAGCGAAAAACCCTTCCCAGGGACCTGCGGTAGGTCCTATGGGCAATTCAGTAACGATTAAAACTAATGGGACGACCCATGCCGAATCTGAGTCTTCGAGTAATGGAACTGAGCAGTCGCTGCCCACATCAGATACAGGGAAAAGCAATGGCTCAGATGAGGTGCAGACTGCGTTGAACTGTAATGCTGATCTGCGGAGGGTGTCTGTTGCGTTCGTTGGAAACGGTGGGAATCTGGGTTCAGATTTCGCACTGGTAGGCCTCAGAGGGAAGAACTCGCGAAGAATAGAAGGCGAAGCAAAGAGGCTAGAGATAGCTAACTCATCGAGTGTACATTCTCTGTTGAATTAGTATATGGTATATGTATATTTCCTACCAGATAGTGACGAAATACAAGCGCATACATTTCTATATGTCTACATTTCCTCTGTAAATCTTGGCTGACCAGAATTTTATATCCATAGTTAGAGTAACGAGTTACTTACTATCACAGTCGACTACAGATATATACAAGCTATATAGTGCTCTGTCTCTTACTAACGAACATCCACAGATTTCTCCAGTACTTGGCAGTAATTCCGTTTTCTTGAGATCAAAAGTGAAATGTAGCTTCTCCTTTTGATGAACAGCGAATTGATATCCCTTGCTAAAGTTCTTGTTACACTTCCATCTCATTCCAACATTAGTACTGGAAAAGCAGCTTATACTGTAGAATACGACTGCCGAACATATCCCAGTCAACAGAGGAAATCCACAGCTCATTGGCTATTTTCAGCTTTGCGAAAACGCTTGCTCCTTTCCAAGACATAATCTGAGGATCCATATCTCGTGGTGGGGGCATAATGTTTGTAGGATATATGGATGTCGACATGGAAGCAATAGAAGGAGCACCCGGCCCATTAGCAGCTTTACGCCAGGGAATAGGCACGCCTGCTTCATTAAACAAAGCCTCTGCCGCCCCGTTAGAGCTGAGAGCTTCAGGCCTCCACATTCCTATCCGATCTGACAAGATGAGATCTAATCCAGGTATCTTTGCTGCCCCACCACCGACAAACAGGAGGTTATCGTAGAATTTACGAGATCTGGGGATATCATGTTTGCATGCTCTGGCTATCGACTCGATAATGGCATAGTCTAAAGGTGCTACAGCTGGTTTAGTCAACTCTGCGAGTTTGTCTGCTTCTGATTCTGATGCACCAGACGTAAGAACGTTCATATTGGAGTCTCCATCGATGGCCCCAGGCACAGGAGTGGACTGCTTAGTGATAGGGCTGCCAGGGGCTGTCCCCGCAGTCTCTTGAGGCACGTTAGGGCCGACTATAGCCAGTGATAGCTCTTCAGGAGTCATCAATCCAACGAGATTCTCGTCCTGTACAGCTTTCTGAGCTTCTGAGGTTGGCTCGTTCATAGAATCGTCGTATAAGTCGCGGGAAAGCGAAAATAAACGATATCTATACTTGTTCCTATCTTCAACGATTTTCAACGTGTCAAAATCGTCTTCTGATTCATCCTCTACAGCTTTCATCTCTTTCGCTCCTGTCAAACGCCCTTTTATCGGTGTTTGAGCCACTGATACAATTTCAAACAGACAAGGATAGAAAAGCCCCAAGGGAGCAAGCATTACCTCATCAAAAACCTTCAAATCATATTTCCTAGTCGCCTGGGATGGAGATCGGCAGTAGAAATTATACAACTGAATGGCTATTTCTCCATCTTGGAATGTTATATGCTTGCTTTTCAGATCGTCCATGAGCCGGAAATCGTACGTCCTTCTCAGATCCAGTTCTTTGTAAGGGAAATGCGACGCCAGCAAAAGTTTGGTAAACGCTACCGTCAAATCATCCCCTCCGTAAGGCATGTGGATTCGAGAATCTGGCAAACACCCACCCTCATCTACACAGGTTATTGAGGTCTTCTGTGATCCTACGTCCACTACACACGCAGAGGAGATCCCCGCACCAAAAGTAGCAGCCACAGACTCCTGGAGCAGCGCCACACTCTCAAAGCTGAGCTGCAGCAGAAGCTGTAGGAAACTCTGCACATACGCTTTGTCATAGAGATCAGGGATCAGTAGTATCACTCTATACTCAGAGAACTCCCGCGGGGTTAGAGAGAACTCTTTCTGCAGACTGTCTGATATGATTGTAGACACGTCAGACAGCACTTCTTCCCGGCACGTGTAGTCGCGTGGATCCTCGTTGAACCTCCCATAGCGGATGGGCCATCTAAGCTTGTAGTGAGGAGAAACAGTGTCAGAGAGTCTCAGAGCGCCATCACCAGTAATGAACGGCGGTGCCTGTCTGATATCTCCAAACTCCACCCATTCCACTCTGTAAGGGTCATTGTGATCGGGTATAACCTCTGGAGTACTTCGCAGATTGAAATTGGCTACAGTTTCGTTGGAATTAGGCAGAATTCGTCGCTTATAGAACCTCATCCTCTCCCTGAAATCTTTCACTACAACAGATTTCGCCTCAGCAAACTTACGGCCAAGGTATACTGATCCATCTTCAAGGATTTCCCTCACAGGCAGCGGCTTTTCTTCACCTTCAGACTGTACAGCAGCTGTCACCTGTTTCCTTGCAACTACATTAGCAATAGTCTTCGGATAAACATCGGAAGCCAGCCCTATTTTCAAAAACCGAGAACCTGGATGTATGACGATCACTTTCGCCCCTGCAGCTTCCTCGTCGCCGTCCGACGCGCTGTCTGAGTTGTCATCTTCACCGTCATTCCCGTCATCTGCTTTCACTTCATGCTTGGCGGAATCCACCTTATTAGCCGAATCGTCTTTCTTCTTATAAGCCAGCAGCTGGTCGTCGCGGCGCAGATAGTCTGTGTAGTAGTTTTTCTGGTTGATGCTCGGCATAGGCTGAAACAGAGACGATTTCAGCTTATTGTCGACTTTCTGTATTCCACTGCTTTTCAGCATAGGCCGTGCGCCTCCTCTTTTCTTCCCAGAGTGCGTGGCACCCGTTGAAACGGGATTGCTCGTCTCCCCGGCCGAGGCATCGCTGCCGTTCTTCGCTGGACCCCCGCTGTGGTTGGATTTCCGCTTAGAAGCAGCTCGGGTCGAAGGTTTCTCCGCATCGGAGTTAATTTGCGATGTCTGCGCTGACTGAGAAGTTATCTGTTCTCGGCTCTCCGGCGAGTCTGCAAAGGCAGCCAGCTTGCTGCTAGACAGCTTCAACTTCACAGGGAACGTAGCTTTAGCACCACCCTTCTCGGCGGGAGCGGCGTGGTGTTTAGTAGTCATTACGAGCCCACCTGGTGTTACATCAAGCCCATCAGAAGAATCTCACAGTAATTCACCTCGCTGATGATCCCTGGGCTACCATGCTATAAGGGCGGTTTCTGCTGTGTTTGGGAATAACCAAAGGGTACAGATTTCTGGTGATGGGGGCTATTCAAGGGACGTTTATTGAGCTTTTCAAACGGCGAACAGCAGCGGAGCTCTTCGGCTGTTCAATCGCTGTGAAAATTGAGATTCAGCGGAGGGTCTATGGGAAAAGGAGGGTCTAGACACATGAGGTCTCCGCCCGTTACTATACCAAAACGCAGAGTAGATTAGGTAAAAATGTTTGTATTATCAATTATATATCATCTGCAGGTTCATATCACTTTAATACACACTCTAGAACGCACTCTGCTGCGCATTTCAGGCGCTTCTTTACCCCCATATCTTGCGTTCTATCCTTTCCTACTCCTCCCTAGCCAGGTCCTCTCATCCTTCTCAGAGGGTCTGAGCCCGACCACGATGAGACCCGAAGTCACTGCCGGGCCCGACTCGCTACGTAGTATCCCTTATAATACCCAGCCCAATACCAGCTCATTAGAAGCTTTTTCAGCGGTTCGTCGAGCCCATCCAGAGGCGGAGTAGTAGTATCAGCTGTGTTTAGTGCTGTGCTCGGCTCCGGGTCGTTGGCGGGCTGCTGCGGTGGCACGCTCGGCTCCGGTTCGACGGGCTCAGGATCAGGCAGGGGAGTCTGAGACTGTGGGTTATCTGGCTCAGCTCGATGTGAAGATATGGAGACATCTTTATGGTACTTCTGCATCAAAGCAGTCTGTTAGCTCAGATACGGGAACACTCAAACTATCAAATACGTACTTTATACTGTTGCACAGCTGAATCCCATGCTGCCACAAGGGATGTATCGTCCCATGCTTCCTTGCTGCTTATATCCACTTCAATATGTTCCACCACTTCTTCCCTGTCATCTTCCACGGGCTCGTTTGGCGCGTCGGCTTCGAAACTCATATCTGCACACCGGGCAGTGTAATACGACACCAGTTGTGGCTTCACCAGGCTGAAATAATAACTCCAGATTAAATCATTCCCACCTGTAAGTCTCTTCTTTTCACTCAATCGACGATACGCAAGTGTCCCATGAGGGGTCATTAAGCTGCACCACAGTAAGCTCCCCATATCGGCTGGTCTGTTAGTCGTATAGTCGTAGCAGTAGATCTACTGAGCATTCTCTTTTCCTTCAGAACTTGGAGAATTCTTCAAGTAGAAGCTAAAACCACACCTCCATTATCTGTAGATTTAATCCTGTTTTATATACCGCCTTCTTCGCTTTGCTGGAATGTCTGACTCTCTTGCGCTCCACCCACCCACGACATCGAGTCTCCTCCCGATAAGCTGCCCGTTCCTGCCGAGAAGCGTAAATCCATTTTAACCCCAGACGACGAAACAGCTATTTTCCAGTCTTTATATCCGATAACTGGGCATTGGGACCTTTTAAGAAGCAGAAAGTAAATAAATTAGCACTACTGAAATACCCAAAATGGCCGAAGAAACACCGACGAACCCCACGAAGCCTAGAATCACTGCACTGGTGACAGGTGCCTCCTCAGGCATTGGCAAGGCATTGGCAATTGAGTTGAGCAGGAGGAATATCAGAGTGTTTGCCTGCGCTCGCAGCCTCGGCAAAATGGAAGATTTGAAGCAAGGAGATTTTGGACAGAATATCTCTATTCACAAGCTAGACGTGACAAGCTTGGAGTCAGTCAGAGCTCTGCATGCCACTATTAAGGAGGAATTGAAAGTGTCTGGAGAGAAGCTTGATGTGCTGTTCAACAACGCTGGGCAATCCTGTTCTTTCCCTGCTATTGACGTCACAGACGAGGAGATCAGAGATGTGTTTGAAGTAAATGTGTTTGGCGTTATGCGGATGTGCCGCGAATTCGCTGAATTGCTGATTGAAGCTCAGGGTAAAATCGTCATCACAGGATCTCTTGCAGGTGTTGCCCCGTTCCCTTGGGGTTCTGTTTACAGCTCGACGAAAGCCGCAGTTCATCAGTATGCAAAAGTTCTCAGAGTTGAGATGAAACCTTTCAAAGTGCAAGTTTCCTGCATCATAACTGGCGGAGTTGACACGAATATTGCTGACCCACGACCAATGAAAGAGTCAAGTTTATACTATGTAGTCCCTGAAGCTAAGAGTATTATAAAATCGCGAACAACGATGGCCAAAGACAACAAACCTGTGAGTGCTGAGAAGTATGCTAAGAAAGTGTGCGACGATATCGATGTTGAGAACAAACGAATAAAGATCTGGGCCTGGATTCCATGGTTCGACTTTGGTTTCAATAAATTGTACTTTTGGGAAGGATCGCATGTGTTTCTATTCAAATATTTGGCTCCTTTGGTTCCCTACTGGATTTTAGAAGCTGCCATTATGAAGAAGTTCAAAGTTGATAAGCTGTCAGCATCGATGAGGGAGCACTTTGAAAAGCAGAAGAGAAACTGAGAGACTTAAATAGCCAAAACGCTTATATTCCATTTGCAGTTCTATTGAAGATTTATCAAAAAAAGGTTTAATTATTATTTAGGTAAGTATGTATGTTACAGGAAGCGAATTGGTTACTTTTCAATTAGTCTTTTCAGTGTCCACACTGAAGATTCTCACCGAATGATCTTCCCCAGCTGCGGCAAAAGTAAGCAAGCTCTTTGGCTCTTTCTCCGGTCTCCATGCTACTCTGTTAACTCTTCCCGCGAAACAGTCATTGCCTTCGAGGCTTGACACCTGATTGACAACGACGGACTCATCATTTTTAGAGATCGTATACAACCTGATTGAGCCATCATCCAAACCAATAGCTAGATATACTTGAGAATGAATCATAGCTGGATGAATGTCCACAGCCGTAACAAATTCACCAGTCTTTACAGTGTGGAGCAACGAAACTGACCAGCCACCATTTGTATCCCCCACCATCTTCCATAGTTTGAAAGTTTTGTCCCGCGATCCAGTAACAAAATAGTACTCATCCGACTCTCCAAACTCTATAGGCAGAAAAGATCCATCCCAGATAATCCTCGAGTGGCCTTTTGCGTTCTCTGCAACTTTCTCATATTGATTCCCATCCTTTCTCATCCACACAGCCCACTGTCTGTCACGACCTACAGAGAGTAAAAACCTATCATCACCGCTGAATCGCAATCTCGTAACAGTCAATGTATGGAAATACAACGAAGGCTTCAACTCCTGCCACGTGGTAGTTTCGAAATTACGTATCACCGCATGCGTCGCGTTATTACTCCTACAAGTTGTGGCTATCAGTGACTTGTCATGTGTGGCTTCCACACTTGTGATCTCATACCCATGTCCGTACAGTTTCTCCGTCTCAGGCCACAGAGTGTGTCTCTGAAGATGATCTTCCAAGGGGGGAGTTTTCAATTCACGCAAGATCTCGTACGTGACGTTCTTAGATTCCTCTGGTGTTTCGTCTTCAGGTGAATCTGTAACTGCCCCGTTACCTCCCACAGCAATTGTTTCATTTTCAAACTCTGCTTTGTTGCTGAGCCCTAAAGCAGGCAAAGCAGCAGATTCCGGCATTGCGTTCTCCTCCAATTGGGATTCTATACCACAGAATTTGCTCAAAATGTTCGATACTCCTTTAGGCTCTTCAAACACTCGAAGAATCTTCTCCTCTCCTCCAGAAACAAATCTGTTTGGCTGTAAAGAGGCAACACACACCATATCGTAACCATGAATCTGGGGTCTCGAAAACTCGTGCCATGTCACATCGGAACGCGCTTTACCGTCTATATCAAGCTTCCAAGGTGCATACAGTCTTGTAGTTTGATCAGAGCTTGTAGAGAGCAGGTAGCAACCACTGGATTCCCATGCTACATCAGTACAAGGCTTGAAATGGCCTGTGGGCGCAGTCATCGGTTCCCATTCCGCTACTCCGCTCTGATGATCAGTTACTTCTCTCCACACCCTCCAGGATCCCGTTTTACCCAGTGCTGCAGCTATATTACCTTGTTGAGAGCCCTCGTTGCACCATAAAGAGCACCAAAACCCACCTGCTGCCCCAGTTGCCGTACTGGCACCTTTGATACTCAGCTCTCCAAGCCTTGTAGAGCATACCCAGACACCAGACGACTCATCTGGATTCCAAACCATCAGTGACGTATCAGCAGAGCAAGACATGAGCGAAAACTGTATAGGATGCCATTTCAAGCTTGATACCCAATCGTCATGACCCATTAAAAGGGCCTCAAAAGTAATTGAGCATACATGAGAGTCTCTGACAGTGAATTTATGCTGTTTCGTAGACAGAAAAAGTATCAGATTCTCCTTCTTCTTCTCATTCTCTCTTTTCTCAAAGTTTTCTACAGTCAACGTCTCGACTTTCCACAGTCTGATATACCGATCTTGAGAGCCTGATGCCAGATAAAGATGTTCACCTTCTTTCCTGAAATCCAGACATTTCACCCAGTCTTCATGCCCTTCAAGAGTCGTTGAATGCTTGCAGCTGTTCAACACACCATCTGTAACGTCTAGGTTGTAAACGAGTATCTGACTCTTAGTTCCTCCTATCGCCAGAATAAACGAGCCTGCAGCGCCAGGAACCTCCCTCATGCAGACCACCAAAGGGAGAAACCCATACTGAATCGTCAGCTTCTCCATCAGAGTGAATTTACCTGTTGACTCGTCTCTCCACCAGACCGATAATTGTCCATCAGCACA
Organism: Sporopachydermia lactativora; assembly: GCA_030579575.1. Classification (NCBI taxonomy): domain Eukaryota; kingdom Fungi; phylum Ascomycota; class Sporopachydermiomycetes; order Sporopachydermiales; family Sporopachydermiaceae; genus Sporopachydermia; species Sporopachydermia lactativora. The sequence goes on from JAKTRH010000098.1 coordinate 27,857, forward strand.
CCCTACGCACATAATACGCCCTGTCTCGTTGAAACAGATACACGAGATAGACCCCTCATGCTCGGGTATCTCCTGAATGCACTCATAGTCAGCGACAGAATCAGCTTTAGGCTGCCAAACCCGCAGTTCCCTGTCCTCAGATCCCGAGACCAGTAGATCAGATTCAGGGACAAATGAGACGACAGTTACGTCGGCCTTGTGACCTCTTAGCAGGCGTTTCACTCCACTGTAGTCGAGCGGATCCCACAGAGCAATGTTTCCAGCACTACCAAAAGCAACTAAGCCCCCTTCAGCACTGTAGTCCCCCCCATGAACTTGCTTATTACCACCAGCGAAAATACTATCAACCTGGAGCATTGTGGTGAAAAACCAACAGTATGGATGGCCTTGTGAGCGACCTGGTAGACGATGACTATCACAAGTAAAAAGGTAGTATAAGAGTGAGTGTGTGACTCAAGGGAAGACTCGCCGCTGCACTGTTCAGGCCAGAAATGCTGCTCATCTCCAGCTTCACATCGCCAGTGTTGAAAGCTTGGAGGAAAATAAATTAATTTTTTCAGACATCGCGTCTCACCTCGCAACATGGAGTCTCATTCCACAACATCGCGTCTCACTCCCGTAGAGCTTATCTCCTACGGATTTTTCACTATTTTAACATATTTCAGACATTTCAGATATCTCATTTATTTCACGTAATTGATAGATTTCCTCCCTCCAGATATCTCATGGGAAACTATTGAAATGTTACTATATGGCCCAATACAGTCTACAGGTGATATTGAATAAATTCTCTTTTATTGTCTCCGACACGAGATGTAAATTGGTGATGTCTATTCGTTAGACTATGTTGTATATTACAGGCTGACTATGGCACGATATACGGTGCCAATGTAGGTAGGGGAAGCAGGGGAGTGAAGAGACACACAGTGATTACAGGCGACTATTCACTAGTCAGCGTCAGTAACACAGCCTTTACTTGCGTGGGAGACCAATTTGGCGTATTTAGCAAGAGTTCCTCTGGTGTATCTCGGAGCAGGTTTCACCCATTTAGATTTCCGTTCGTTCAGAGTGTTCTCATCAACGAGTAAATCAATGCTATTGTTTTCAGCGTCAATCACAATCTCATCTCCGTCTTTCACCAAGGCAATAGGACCTCCCTCGAAAGCTTCAGGCACGATATGTCCAATAATAAACCCATGAGAACCACCAGAGAATCTACCATCAGTTAAAAGGGCAACGTCCTTGCCGAGCCCGTAACCAATAAGAGCAGATGAAGGTTTCAGCATTTCGGGCATACCAGGGCCACCTTTAGGACCTTCGTATCTGATAATAACAACAGTCTTCTCGCCCTTTTTGATTTCTCCTCTTTCCAAAGCATGGATAAAGGCATCTTCATAGTCAAAGACTTTAGCTTTACCCTTAAAGTAGGTACCCTCTTTACCGGTGATCTTACCGACAGCACCCAGAGGAGCAAGAGAACCTTTCAGGATCTGCAAATGTCCGTTGGGCTTCAGAGGATTAGAGATAGGACGGATGATATCGTTGTCCTTCGGTAAGTCAGCAACGCTTTCCAGATTTTCCTTGATAGTCTTACCAGTCACAGTGTACTGATTACCATCAATAAACCCATTCTGGTAAAGGTACTTCAAAACAGCAGGAGTTCCTCCAAACTTCTGCAACTCAGCGTACATATGCTTTCCTGAAGGCTTGAAATCTGCCAATAAAGGCGTGTTATCACTGATTCTCTGGAAATCATCTAAGTTCAATTCAACTCCAGCAGAGTGAGCAATAGCAAGCAAATGCAGCACAGCATTGGTCGATCCACCCGTAGCAATAACATATGTGATGGCGTTCTCAAAAGAAGCTTTCGTCATAATATCCCGTGGTTTGATGTCAAGAGCTAAAATAGTCTTGATAGCTTCACCAATATTATCAAGTTCTTCTAATTTCTCCTTACTAGTAGCAGGAGCAGACGAAGATCCAGGCAAAGACATACCCAGAACCTCAGCAGCTGAGGCCATCGTGTTGGCAGTGTACATACCACCGCAGGCACCGGCACCGGGGCAAGCATGTCTGATAATATCCATGCGTTCTTCTTCTGAGATCTGTTTCGAGATATACTGACCATAAGACTGGAAAGCGGAAACCAAATCAATCTCCTGGTTCCCTCCACAGGTGTGGCCAGGCTGAATAGTACCTCCGTAGACCATAATTGATGGTTTATTGGTTCTAGCCATAGCGATTAATACACCTGGCATGTTCTTATCACAAGCAGGAATTGAAATATTACCATCGTAATGCAGGGCCATCATAATAGTCTCAAAAGAGTCGGCAATAATCTCACGGGACTGCAGAGAGTATCGCATACCATCAGTACCCATAGAAATACCATCAGAGACACCAATACTGTTGAATTGCATTCCCTTCAATCCTGCTTTCTCAACGGAAGCAGTAGCCCGATCGTTGAAATCCCGCAGATGCATATTGCATGGGTTACCTGACCACCAAACAGATCCCACACCAACCTGGGCTTTGTTGAAATCCTCCTCTTTGAACCCTGTAGCATACAACATCGCCTGTGAAGCTCCCTGATCTTTTGGCTGTGTGATCTGCATACTATGCTTATTCAGGACTACTTTATCATATTTACCGGCACTGGTAGCGAATTTCCGGCTCAGAGCCCTAATTGATAGTTAGTATGGACTCCAAATAATGTGTGTAACACCTTTCTCATCATATTTTCACAGTTATTACTTCCTCACATACGTTAAACGACCTGCCTGACTCACACGTCCAGCTCTTGATAGAATCGCACTCATTCTTATAGAGATACTTGGAAAAAACCCAGTCAAATACCGCTCAATCACTCCCGTCTATATTCCGTGACGGTTCCTGTGATATTCTGATAAACAGCTGTCAGTTTGCCTCAGTTTTCCTCTGTTTCCCTCATCAACAGACAGCAGTCTTTTCGTTCCTCAATATGCAAATTTTTACGACAAGACCACATCACAACCAATTATGTTAACTGCTTATCCGCTGACATTTCATGTACGTCGAAACCGATGACTAACTGAGTGGAGAAGTGGGGAAATTACATGTAGGATGAGATGCATATAACCGGCCCGGTGAGTTCCTAGTTGGGAAGTTTTGTATGGGATATAAGACGATTTCCATTTCGGGTAATGCCTAATGTCGTGTTGAGATGGGAAGCTGTGGAGTGAAGTGGAGTGAAGTGGATTATCAAAGGGTGTTTCAATGTTCATTTATATATATCTAAATCTATGTAGTTATAGTCTTGCCAAAGGTGAATGTCGTATTTCCAAGCTGCTGGAGGATCAGAACTTAGATTTGACCATTTCCTCGTAATTCGGGTAGTCGATGTAACCCTCGTTTGTCTTTCCGTAGAAACCAGGTCTGTAATACTGAGTAAGAGGCAGGCCTTTCTCCAAACGGTGGACCAAGTCTGGGTTTGAGATGAAGTATCGACCGATTCCAATAAGAGTTCTATTGTTATCACCATTCACAGTTTGCTTGAGCAAGTCGTAGTTTACAGCGAAATTACCAGTACGAATGACAGGACCTTTCCAGATGGAGTAGATAAAATCATTTGACTCTTCAAACACCTGAGCTTCCTCTTTCACGAAATAATTCAGTGGCATCGGCTCAACCAAATGAATATACGCCAATCGCTGACCCTTTTCAACTGCCCATTCCTCTAGTTTTCCAATAAGATAAGCGTAATGAGCGAACAACGTCTTGTTATCTCCCCTCATTCCACCGTAGTAGCTCCAAGGTGACAATCTCACTCCTACTCTCTGTGATCCCACTGCTTCAATTAACGCTTCAAGAACTTCTAAATGGAATCGGCAGCAATTCTCGATAGAACCGCCGTATTCATCAGTCCGATGGTTGACAATAGGATCAAGGAATTGATTAGGAAGGTAAGAGTTCGCCCCGTGAAGTTCAACTCCATCAGCCCCAGCTTCTATGGCGTTCTTCGCTGCTTGTGCGTAGGCTTTAATGTATTCTTTGATCTCTTTCAATTCTAAAGCTCTGATTTCGTTACCGCATTTAATTGCTCTCTCTTTGAAATCCTCTTCAGCGTAGTATGGAGAAGAAGAAACGTACGGCAATCCTTTCTTCTTCAAATTCTCAGGCACCGCCTGTCTTCCTAAAGCCCATAATTGAAGAAACGAGAATGATCCATTGTCCCTGATTCCCTGGAATACAGGCTTCCATCCCTCAACTTGTTCTTTCGACCAGATCCCAGGAGCGCGATCATACCCACCAGCAAACGGAGCAATGAAAGCCGCTTCAGGAATGACCAAAGTCCCCGGATACTGTGATCTCTGCTTGTAGTACGTTGCCATAGCCTCAGTAGGTACTTGTCCCTTATTAATAGCTCTAAACCTGGTCAACGGAGGGTAAACAACTCTATGCTTTAGCTCAATGCTCTCCGTCAGCTTGAGCGGCTTGAAAAGCGCCGTATCGCCAAGCGGGTATACCTTCAATTTCGTGTTGAGCTCATATTTTTCAGGCCGTGCGGGTCGCGTGGACTTATCTTCCTCGTAGTATCTTGAGCCGGATTTCTTGGGTCTGTTGGACATTGTGAAAAGTAATTGGTAATGTGATAACCAGTTTCCTTAGTTTTAACGGCTCCTCAGTGAAACCTTAGGCAGTTTGCGTAGTATACAAGATCTAAGCAAGCGAGAGTCGATCCCCTTCGTTTTATATTTTATTATTTCCCATATTCTCCTCCGTCATCTCACCGCCTCCCTCGAACCTTCAGGTTTTCCCGCACTGTTTTTGGATTCTATCTTCCTCGGATCAAACCCGGATTAGGAAATAATTGATTTTTACTGCATTTATTGCGATATGATGCAGATAGATGCATAGTGATGCATGATGGAGGGAGACGTGAAGTATTGATTGGAGAAGTCTTGCACATCCTGATATGGGACTAAATGGGTGGAAAAATTGGGTGAACTGAGCAGTTAGAAGATCATGTGAGCATAGATTGCGGATGAAAAGGAGTAATTCTGGTAGTATCTGCGTCTTTTCAGTATCATACTTTGAACAGGCCTTAAGGAATTATTAAAGACATTTTTGAAAAGCTGAAAGGAATGCATGTCAGTACGTACTACCGACATTCGCATCTTGGAAGAAGCAATCCGAATTAATGCTCACATAATCAGATAACCTCTGATTTTGCGATGATTTATCGGGAACGGCGTTGATATTACTTGGACGGTTTTCTATCTGAACTGATAGTTGATAAGATACGAATTACAGCGATAAAGTAAGTCCAGCGGTTTACTATATCTACAAGGCTGTAACGAGAAAGTCGCATATTGGTAGTTGAAAATCGGATAACACACTGTTTCTGTTGATTCCCTCAAGACTTTCGTAGTGAAAGGGCGAAATGAAGTGGGCTGAAAAGAAGTTTAGAACAAGAGCTCAGGAGATTGCATATGCCAATTCATGGATCGGCAGATACGAGAGGAATTTAAAGAAAAATGGCTTCCTCTATTTTGGCCTGCCATTTTGCGCAATGATAGTGCTAGGCTCTTACTGGCTGGCAGATTTTACGCGAATCAGATATGAAAAATATGACAATAAAGTCAAGACGGTATGCTTATTGCGATACAATCTACGGCGAGGGGATATTTCATGCTAATTGGAAAGATGTATTTTGCTAACCAGAGTCATCAATATAGCTGAACGAAGAAGAAGCTCTAGATATTGGCAAAAACAGACGAAAAGTTGATATAAAGGAAGAGTTTTATGTAAGTTGACGAGATTACTTGTGTTTTTTATGGTAATTTATAATTACTAACGACTTTATTAAAGCGTTTACAACAAATTGGGTCCAACGATGACTGGGATATGGTTCGAGTACCACGTCTGAAGGGCGAAAGTGAGAACGTTTGGGACAAATGATTGTCAACGACAAGCCATATGGTTGAGTTAGTGCAACTTCCCGAGATCCGAGAACCAAAGATTTTTTCAGTTTTTAAGTCAGGTATCCTATTTGCCTTATGTCTATTGATATCGGAACAAGAACTGAGCTTTTCACGCTCACGCTCATGTTCGTATACGTTGAGAGCATTCTTCACTCTGACCGCTTAGTTAACTCAAACTCATACCTTCTGTATATACTCTAACACTTGAATAATAGTGCGTTACGATAATAAATTCTTTGCGATCCTATAGTCAACTATATATCTGATATCTACCAATTATTCCAAATAATTCTACCCCTCACAAATAGGGGAAAAATAAAAAAAGGTCGTACCCGGGATCGAACCGGGGTTACCAGAAAATTTCAAATATCAAAATCTGGAGTGATAGCCACTACACTATACAACCGAGTTGACAGGAAATTTACAAATAGAGAAACACACTGCGAGACCGGCAGCATCAGGGCATATCACGTCTCAACCGTTCATTCATTGCTTATACATATTTCAAATGCTAACAGGGCAATTTATAGCTAAGCGATAAGTGTCTCCTATTTCTATTGATAGTTTTCCTTTGGCTCTTACAGATTGTTTGGGTTGTGCGTTGTGTTGTGCTTTCTGTTCAGGCCAACTTTGAAATACTCATCGCCGTACTAGACTTTCATTTTGGGAGGCAAATAACTTGATTTGGTGTTGCCATCCATCCGTCTTTAAAACTGAAGGCGAGGTCGTGTATCAGGTATTAAAACTCAGTGAAAGCGAGTTTTTCCAGCTCCTCGGTCTATATTTCCGTATTCAAAGATTGTTTTGGTTTTATAGGTGTGCATTAAATACAGTGCTAGGGGATAATATTGAGCTATAATGTCGACATCAGCTCGAAGGCGCTTGATGCGCGATTTCAAGGTATGTTATATGTTATATCAGGTCTCTCTATTAGTTGAAGTTTTGACGTCTAGTAGGTTATACGTATTACGATACTAACGAATGCTAAAAGCGAATACAACAGGATTCACCTGCAGGAGTATCAGCATCGCCAGTAGCTGATAATGTGATGGTTTGGAACGCAGTTATTATCGGACCTGCTGATACCCCATTCGAAGATGGCACATTCCGGCTTGTGCTGAATTTCGACGAACAATATCCAAACACACCTCCTACAGTCAAATTCATCTCTACTATGTTCCACCCCAACGTTTACAAATCAGGCGATCTTTGCTTAGACATTCTACAGAACAGGTGGAGTCCTACATATGATGTGGCAAGTATTCTCACATCGATTCAGAGTCTGCTCAACGATCCCAATACATCCAGTCCAGCAAACGTTGAAGCAGCCAACTTGTATAAAGATCACCGAAGTCAGTATGTGAAGAAAGTGAGGGAAACAGTAGAGAAGAGCTGGGAAGAATAACCGAGAAGGTTCCTCAGGGTTACAGCTATATGAATATTATTTTCAGTCAGTTATCAAGACTGTCGATGTTTATAGTGCTTTTCATGTAGCGGAAATAGAATGTATTGAGTCTTTACATTTCATAATACTCTATCGTCTTTTCATTACATAAATAGCAGCACTAGGATTAACATCAATATCACATCAATATCACATCGATATCAACATCTCAACTCTATAATATACCATGTGTTCATTATCTAGTCATTATATACAGGAGTACTTTCAGGTTTATTCATAACAGGCTGAGCATAATTCACGCTTCAGCTAATTCCTCTTTCACCTCTTCCTCTTCTTTTTTCTCAGACTCTTTGATCTGTTTCATCAGTGTAATCCGTTCTTGATCGTCTATTCTATAATCTCCAGACAATCCCAATATACTGAGAAAAATAATGAAAACACCAATGAACATACTGTAGAGATCTTTAGATTTTTCACTCTTAGTAGATTTGACTACAGGTATCGTCTTTTTCGTTATCGATTTACCACCGCTTGCTACTCTCCCTGGAGCAACTGTATCAAAATCTCCATCTTTCCTGGGGCCCCAGTTGCCAAAATTTATTACATAAGCCGTGCGTTTAACGTCGTCGGATACTTTTGTCCAGTCTCGCTTTAATTCCTGTCTAACAAAATCAATCACCTGTGACTGCGCAGTCCAGTCTAACTTTGGGAACAGCCTAACGGGGTCTTTGATTATCGGGCCGATATCTATAGGTTCCACAGCCGAGCTATCTGATAGTACAGCGTCTAGTAAGTCCCGTGGAGAATATCTTTGCTGTGTTCTGAGACGATTTCGACCATTCGGGTTGTGGTGAGATTCAGTTGTCGTTGGCTGTGAGTCGTTAGACAACCCAGCAGGCTGTTTAGCAGAAGTTGCACTGGTTTCTAAGTTCCGCCGCGTTTGAACCCCAATAGCTTTCTGGAAACTTAGCAGAGTGCTTTGAATCACTCTTTGATTAGATAAGTGTTTCATGGTTGAAGTAATAGTTAACCGAGGTACCTTCTCCCTCCCCAATGATCCAACAGTAAAAAACGCAGCACAACCCCAATATTATATATCACCCTCTACCGCGTTTTATCACTTTCTATCACTTTTTATTACCTTTTTTTAGCCATATTCCTCGAATGTGAGCGATATGAAAAAGGCGAAAATGGGGAAATTGTGAATTTCTGCGGTGCTCCGAAAATTGCCGATTTCGGCGGGACATCGGGTCTCACCCCGCACAGCGGAGAGGAGATGCGAACTACGGTATTCAGACATAAAGCGATCTATAGTATGCATTTTTTTCATTATATTCTACTTTCTCAGACTATATCTGAGGTTCTGATTCAGTATTTATGTGGTTAGAATTCTCTGGCTCGCTTGGGTTGCCCTCAGTCGCGGGTTTCGTGGAAGCAGGGGCAGATTCGTTGTCAGCTTCTGTTTCTGATTTCCCCTCTTCTGGGGCTCGAGAGCTCTTGTGTGATCTTTTACGCCTTCGTTTCTTCGAACTTTCTGACTCCTGTGAAGTTTTATCTTTCGGCAGTTCCGTAGAGCTGTCTTTCCCTGCCTCTTCTTGTTTTTCCTCTTTTGTTTTCGGTTTAGGTTTCTTGACACTTAATGGATTTGGTGCCTTAGGTCCTTTCCGTTTTTTCCTCGGTTTTTCTTCTTCCTCTTCCATATTCTGTCTCTTTGTTTGAACGTTTATATCGTTCAGTCCTCCAGTGAGTTTCCCCTCTTCGACCTCATCCCGTACGATTTCAGTAGCATGGCTGATGGGCTCCATCAACATAACAGATCTGTACATATAAATCAAAGGAACACCAGGAATGGTTCTCAGTTTCTTTCGTAGTCGCATGTCCTGTGTGGCAATGATATATCTATGCTTGTTCTTCCCGTTTATATTTGTTATCGAGTGAATACATTGAGATGGGTGAAGAGGATCAGACGGCTGGTGATTGCATCTCCGCCTTTCAAAAGTCTTAGCAAGTGAGATTGCTGTTTGGTTGTCTTTCTTGTAAAGTGCTTGCATAGCGCACTGCGTAATCACTGGTGCTGTTAGTATAACTTCTCTTAACTGACCCGAGACAATGAAACCCGATTTCACTCTTTAGCTATACTTACTTGGTTTGAACTCTCCTTGAATCGTGCGCTTCACGCCCTTTATAAGATCAAAGCTACATTTTATAGCCTCTTCAACTATCTGATCGTCAAATACAACTTGATATGGCTCGCGAAACTTGAACGTCATATGGTACGTCGCCATTTGCTTCCTGTAGTTTTTGGCTCTTTTCTGACGCATTGTGTATGTTGTTTACTAAGCCGTATACCCCGATTTTATTTCCCGCACAGTTTGATATCGATTATGACACTGAAGTTCGTTAAAAGAGCGCTATTTCTCTGCTTCCAGCTCTCTCAACTGATTATTTTCTGCCGAGACGAACCTCCCCCTCATAATGAAGAAATTTTATAGATTTACTGTTATCGTGATGATATTCGGATGACGTAAGCAAATATATAACCGATCAATAAGTCTCATCACGATCGGCTACTGCATTTCCGAAATCGGAATTTGATATGTTGATGAGAAGCGATAAGCCGGAGCTCATCAGGGACACGCGAGAAGCTGCGGTGGTAGTGGACGGACACCCTGAACGCCTACCAGGTGGGGGAAAGCAGTTAACAGCTCAGTAGTATATCTAGGAGTAAACAGCGTACCTAGGATTCGCCGAAATGCGCCCGTAGATATGTATATCCTGTACTTCTTATGCATTACCCTGCTCCTATATCTACTGTATGTCACATCTCTATCAGATCACTATGAACAACGCCTGCACCCGCACCGATACCCTAATCGGCGAAAAGCCAAGCATACCACTTACCACTACTACCACATCTACTCAGTCACTAATAATACTCACACCCGATATCTGCTCGCGCCTCTAGTTTATCTGCTCCAAATCACTCTATCCACCCATATACGTCATCCGATCCTCGGGTCTCGCCATGCTTTCAACCTACAAAATAGCCCCTCATGCCACACCCAACAGCGCATACATGTCGTATCGTGTGATGCTATCGTCCAATGACACGCGCAGTGGCGTTTTATCCACGCATTAAACTGAAATATTTATAATAAAATATACATTCATCACTACACGTCTGCCCTACATGCGTAACCACCACTCTCATACTATTTATCACCCCCGTTATCAGTATCAGTAATACCCGGTACCCGACGTACTGTGTAAGCCCCACCCCACCTCCCGTCAGGGTGACCCATTGCGTGAATTTCGTGAATACACGCACGCCCAACGCACCTATCGACGTCGCAGCTGCGATACAACAATAGACCAAACACAACACATCATTAAATACCAATATATTTTTTAATTAACCCTGTATAATCACCATTATCACCCCATATCAACTACTACTATCTCCTCCCTCCAGCCCACCGTCCCCCCACCGTAACCGCGTTTTCCCTTATTGCTCATTCCTGCATGCGTCTCATTAGGAAACGCCTTCCTAATTTAGGTCGCCCCCCATTAACGCCTCCCTAGTAAGGGCAGAGAGGCAGTGGGAGGTTCCCCTTATCTATGCTGTCTTATCCTTATCCTTCTTATCTTTCTCTTCTTTACTTGCGGAGTACAGAGGAAGTTGGATATAGAGAGAGCAAGCAGGCTGTAGAGGAATATACAGGCTTGCTGTTAGTTGATATTGTTAGTTGATAGCTGATTCTCCTGGAGGTTATTTGGAGAGTATTGGTAGTTAGTATTTAGTAATTAGTAGTTAGTAGCTAGTATTGTTATACGTTTAGTTTCTCTTAAGTTAAGATAAGTAAAGCAAAGTGAAGTGTGTACTGTTTGTCAGGTTGTGATTATCATTTGAACAGTATTAAACATCAAGATGAAGTACAGTCAGGCATTATCTTTGGTTACCGTTGTCGGTGCCGTCTCTGCCCTGGTTATCCCTAATCTTGAAAGCGATAGATCTGATGGACTCGCAGAGGTATTCGCTCAGGTTGGACAGACGTCTGTTAATGTCAACAATGGGCAGTCTACTTTGAAACTGGATTCTGGTTCGAATGTCGCCCCGTTGGTGACTTCAGAGACAGCCTCTAAGAAGATCATTCCTGACTCTTACATTATTGTATTGAAGAGCAACCTTGACGAATCACAGCTTCAGTTCCACAGAGAATGGATTAACGCTCTTCACACTGAAGCCCTGAACTTGCTTCAAGTGGACTCACCTAATCACGAATTCCTGTCTCCTGATTCTTCCTCAGGTTTGAAAGACTTCTTCAATATCGAGGATACCCTTGTGGGATACTCTGGAAAGTTTTTGCCCTCTACTGTGGAAATGATTCGCGCTCATCCTGATGTCGCCTTCATTGAACACGATTCTGAGGTATCAGCTTCAGAGTTCAGCACCGAAGTCGACGCTCCTTGGGGCCTTGCAAGAGTTTCTCACAGAGAAGCCCTGACTTTAGGCACTTTTAACAAGTATCTATACGATAATGATGGTGGTGATGGTGTCACCGTATACGTTGTGGACACTGGAATCAATGTAAACCATGTAGAATTTGAAGGAAGAGCTAAATGGGGGAAAACTATCCCAGAAGACGATGAAGACGTTGATGGAAATGGACACGGTACTCACTGCTCGGGTACTATTGGTTCAAAGACTTATGGTATTGCTAAGAAGGCTAAGCTTGTAGCTGTCAAAGTTCTCAAGTCAAATGGCTCAGGTTCAATGTCTGACGTTGTGAAGGGCGTTGAATGGACTGTGAAGGGTCATAAAGAAGAGTCTGCTAAGGGAGACAAGAAGTTCAAAGCTTCAGTTGCTAATATGTCTCTGGGTGGTGGGAAATCACCTGCTCTTGACTTGGCTGTAAATGCTGCTGTGAAAGCTGGCGTGCATTTCGCCGTTGCCGCTGGTAATGATAACGCAGATGCCTGCAATTATTCCCCTGCTGCAGCTGCAAATGCTGTAACTGTAGGTGCTTCTACATTGGCTGACGACAGAGCTTACTTCTCAAACTACGGGAAGTGCGTTGATATCTTTGCTCCCGGTCTTAATATTCTGTCAACGTACATTGGTTCCGAGACTGCTACTACCATCCTTTCTGGTACTTCTATGGCTTCTCCCCATGTTTGCGGGCTCTTAGCCTACTATCTTTCGCTTCAGCCGGCGTATGACTCTGAGTTTTCCACGAAGGGCTCAATTTCTCCTGCTGAATTGAAGAAGAACTTGATTGCTTACGGAACTCCTGGTGTCCTCAGTGATATTCCTGAAGGAACTCCCAATGTACTGGTTTACAACGGTGGAGGTCAAAACATTTCCGAATTCTGGTCTAAAGGAAGCGATGAAGAAGAGAAAGCAGAAGAAGGTAAGGAAGACTTTTTGTCTATCAAGAGAGTTGTGGAGGCAGGTCCTAAAGTTCTCGAAGGCATTGAGTCTATTGGACATCGTTTGGCTCAGGATATTGACGATTTAGTTGCTGCTATTATCGTCTAGATGAGACTGTCATTATTGCTATATGACTATTCGGGGTTTATATCGTTTATTAAGTGTATTCCTTAGTACAGGGTATAGGTTTCTCTTTTATTTGATAAATTGAGATTGGTTTGCTATTCAGATTACATGAACTATAGTTGTAACTCACCCATTATTTGAGCCGATCAATCAGAATTTACTCACACGAGCAATTCTTCCAGTAGATTAATTCAAGCACGAGAGCACTTCAGTAAATAGTAGGCCGAATTATATAAACCATTTCTGTCTACTGATCGCGAGATTCACTTAGCTGTGGATACTTTGAAGCGTGAAGAGTCTCTTGATCCACTAGATACCGAAGATGTGGTCTTTTTAGTGTTGGAACTGCTGTGGTTTGCTGAAGATCGAGGATTCTTTGATATTTTCAATCCACCAAATCTTCCTTCAAAATTAGAGAATGAGAAGAAAACAGATATCGTATTCTCATGTGTAAACTCTCCGGGAATTGCTGTTAATTTCCAGCTAGTGTTCATACTGTTGCTCAGATTTCTTTGCTTATCTTCTTCAGATATTTCTAATCCAGGGAATGACAATAAAATCTCAACACCAGAGCTATTCAGTTTCGGTTGAAGCTCCCGAACGAACATATATCCAACACCCGGACGTTCTCGTTTACAGAAAGTACTAGCAAAACCTTCGGGATACGAAACAGCTTCGCTCATTGCCTGATTTATCGCAATAGTCGAATTGTCTTTCACATTGCGTGATGACTGATCATTATTTGAGCCTTTTTCTTCAGTATCTTTACCATTTTCATCCCCATCTTCATGAGTTCCTACGGGGACCTTCAATTCTGATTCCTGTGAGCTTTTCGGTATGTTGATCGCCACGCTGAGATCCTCGGGCTTTTCCCGTATACTATTGGCTTCAGCCATTAATAAATTATCGATATCTGAGTTTCGAGTTCTCAATTTGCTATCCTCGTTCAAGCTCTGGTCAATTGTATGCATCAGTTCGTCTACAAATGGGCTAGACAAGAGCATTTCGGTAGTCTCTAATAAGTCTTCTTCCAGTCCAGCAGGCTGCTGTGTATCCGGGAATAACGCTGATTTGAAAGGTGCCAAAGTTGATTCAGATCCAAAGGAGGAATTCACAATAGGGGGAATAGACATGGGTAAACCCCCAAGTCCTTCTAATAAAGGAGAGTTCGACGGTCGTGAGTTGATCAGATTATCCAATTTAAGACTCTGAGGAGCAACAGATCGCGAACCGTCACTTGAATCAGGGAATCGGATATCTGTATTATGCAGAGCAAATGAAGACTCCTTTGCATCAAGCCCTAGAGAACCAAACTTCACTTCCATATCGTATTGATGAGAAGAAAGTGTAGGCTTGTGTTCTCCGCGATTACCTGAGAAATTATTCCCTGCTGGTGAATTGAGCAAAGCGAGATTAACCGAGTGGACGTACCCAGAGTCTCCTTTCCCTGAACTAAGACTGTCTCTTGATAAATCCTTTTTCTGTCTGTGGAATACTTCATCATCAAAGCTTCTGTTAATGAAAGCATCTGAATGAGCAAAAGGCCGAGGATGAAATTTTGAGTCAAAATCGTAGATACCACGTTCATGATCAAAAGTGCCTAAATTCGACCCGTTCACGTATCCTCTTCCAAATTTCATTGCATCCTCCATAATAGGAGTTGAATTTACACTCCTACTTCTGGAATCTCTAGGGTATAGACTCAAAGAAGGATTCTCATCTGCTGTAGCAGGCATTTTTCCAGAGGGCGGTCTTGAGGGGAAAAACCTTGAGTGGCCCCTTGTAGAATTCTTCGAATCACCAGAGTGCATACTACTGCGATGCGGTGATTCGCCCGCTAAAGGACTTGCTAAGCTGCTGAGTCCCATATCTTTCTGGCTAAAAGTATTGAGACTTTGGCTTTTCTTAAGATCATTCGTATCCTTATTCCATGGGCTATCAACTAATCTTGGCATCCAGTCAATCGGCTTAGAGTCTAATCCCGAGCCCTCAAAAGATCGTGAATTAATTGAACTGCCGTTAGATGAGTTGCTAGAACCTTGAGACCTGAAAACTGAATCTTTGTTTTGATTAGCGTAATCTATAACAGCCTCAGAAACAGCCTTTTGGTCTTTCACTCCTTCAATAGGAGTCGCAACCTCTTTGGAAGTACCCGGATAATTGCTGATACCTGTATCGACAGATTTGGTGTCTCTTTTTCGCGATTTTTCTGAAGACGAAGCTGTAGATTTCAAGCCCTCGTCATTTCCTGAGTTGTTCGTATGCCAAGCCTTTGAAGATGCATTATTGCCTTTCAATCTGAATGATGAATTTCGGCTTGTATCTGAAACATGCTTAGCGGCAGGTTCGTTCAACTTTTCCTGAGTTCCACCCATTAAATGTTTGTATTTTCTCGGATTTATAGTCTCAAATTTCCCACTATCGGGGTTGTAGATCTCCGGCTTTGATATATATGACTCATCTGGGTAACGGGAGTTTGAATCTGAGCACGATAGTTTCTTTTCCCCCTCTGGTTTTGAGGGTACGGCCTGCTTTCGAATTCCTACTCTCGCAAATCCCAGCGAGGACTCCTCGTTCTGTGGATTCAGGGACGCTGGTTTCACTGCAGTGTCGTCTGAAGAGGAGCTTGCTGGAGCTTTGGAAGAAGTAGAACCCGTGTTGCTTCGAACATTAGCATTTGCATATATTTTTGAGCTAGAATTCACTGGCTTATCAAGAGATACTTTGGAAAGAAGAGATGTATTCCATGCACTTTCAGTTGAAGGCGGGACGGGTACCAATGTTGGAGACTTATTCCTTGGAGTGGGTGATGAAAGTTTCTCCTTTGTAATATTCGAGCTTGCATGATGCTGCTGTAGCTGTTTCCCATTAGATTCAGTACTGATTTCCGTGCTGGTTTTCCCGGCGTTCTCTTCACGATGGATTGCACTTCTGTTATCAGCATCTGATGCCTTATTAGCGACGTCTACTTGTCTCCTGAGTCTGGTAGTTGCTGTTGAAGATGCAGATGGTTCAGGAACATCTAGTTTGATCTGCTGTTCTGACCATTCAGTGTCCTCATCCCATTTGAAATTACTTTGAGGAACACTGAAGTCCGTAGCAAAATTCCTGACATCCTGTGATGACTTCTTAGGATCCCACAACTGAGGAGTTCGATTATCTGTAGTCACGTTCGTATTCCGAGTTGTAGAAATCGGAGGTGGCGTCGGTGTTGCCCTCTTATTCAGCTCATTCTTTATACCTTTCTGTTGTTCAGGGATGTCACCCTCATTGTTTGAATCGTTTTTCCGATTCTCTGGTGTCAGTTTCGACCTGTCTGTTTTCCATACTGATTCCGTCTCGGTGCCCGTGGTAGGAGTGTTTGCATTTGCTTTATTCTCTGTAATACCTGCACCCTTAGATAGTGTCAGGTTTGATCCAGGAGTTGGACTTTTCGCTTTTATAGGTATTGTAGATGGAACTAATTTCAAAGTGCCCGATGCTGAAGATATTGTTTTGATAGTTTTGAATCTAGATGATGGTTTTGATGTGGATAAACTCTTGTCATTACTAGCCTTTGAATCAGTAGATGAGCCTGCATCAGGGGCTCTGAAAAGACTGTTCAGTGACTGAGATTTGAATGTCTTCTTCCCCACTGAAGCCATCTTGTACAGTTCCGATACGACGTTCCGTATTTGTTTGTCATATGCTGCGGCCTACCTGGTATTCACAACGAGTGTTACGTGAGATGGAAGAGAAAATTTCTATATGCCAGCCTGTTTGGAGACTTTTGGAGAGCTTTGATATTCTTATTGTGAACTAAGCCCCTCACTAAGAATACTGTCAACCATATAACCAAGGACTAGAGATTTTGCAGGTGAGTTCCTCGGCATTAGTTGAGGTGATTGACTAGCAACACGTCCTCTGGAATCTCGGATCTGAGATGCAGTGTTATAGGGGGTTTTCCAAGTGAGAAACTCGCTGTTTCACCCTCTAGCTCCGAGAAGTCGCTGATATTGCATCAAAAAATCCGACGATGGAAAAAGAACTTTCCCTTTCCCACAATACAATGCTCACCAGTTTCAAACACTTCCACTTGGTGAAAGTGCCAGAAATCCTGTGGGTTTCTGCATCCACTTAGTACGCACGTCTACAAATCACGCGTTATATATATCGAATCTTGTACTTCTGTTCGCTCCTCGTAGTTATCACTTTTTCACTTTCAACACTTCCGTCCTTCCCAACTAACCCAAAGTACTTTTTCATGTTTATTCCGAAGCTTCCCAAGAAGGAATAAGTGATTACGTGAGAGGAAAATAAGGATTGAAAGCTGCTGAGGTGAGTCGGGGAGTAGAGATTATACGGGGTGTGAAATCTGTGATGTGTATCTGGTATATTGAAAGCGGCAATATATTATACAGAGATAAAACGGTTTATGTTATTTGGTCGACTGCTTACTTGCTTGGCTGCCTATTGTTAGGTTACATTGCAGAGCTATTTATGAATCTCACCGGGGCCGACTATGCTGTAGGCACCTGTGAAGGTATCAGTTCTAAAGATCACGTCATCAGTTACTCGAGGTCTCATCAATTTTCGTTCCCTCGAGATGGATTTTTGATTATTTTGCTCGCCTCTTGATGATATAATTGATGGAGTAGAGAGATGATAAGAGATATAAGGTGTTGAAACACATCAAAACACATCAGGATCATCGGGAGGGGATTGTATAGTTTCTATATTTAAGTATGAGTGCGGCTTCCGCAGCTAGTACATGACTGTGACACTGGAATTCGATAATAGGACTCTCACTGTAAATGAAAAATAAGTTATGAGGTGAAAGAGGTGCTGTATCCAGAGGGAGAGTCTTCCTACGAACTTGACACCACTGGTACCTGTTATGGAGATGAGCACCGGATCAGCTGACTCTGGCTTGAACCCCAGTGTCAGTAATACAGCTTCTGGGGTATCTATAGCGTCGTCTGGTCATGATAAACTCATTGACACGGCAGAAGGACAGTTGATAAACCATGAGTTTCCAGTATCAATTGTGGAAGAATCACCGACGAATGGCGCGACACATGGGGTACCGCCAGTCAAGATCTCTCAGCAAACAGGAAGGAGAGTGATACCTACCAAGCGAGCTGAACAGAACAGAATTGCTCAGAAAGCTTTCAGAGCTCGGCGTGGTCAGTACGTAAAGCAATTAGAGGAGCAGGTTCGCAATTATAGTGACTTAGACAAAGCTTTGTCAGCTGTAAGGGCTGAGAACAAATCTCTCCGAGAGGCTCTGATTTCACAGAGACAGGAGAATGAGCGGTTGAAAGAGCATTTACTGATACTGGAATCTACCGTGATCACAACATTTGGTGAAGAAGGGGCCAAAATCTGCGAGTCATGTAGTCAGAAGACTCGAGAATAACGTATATTATTTGTATTATTTAGGTCAGCATGGGGACCATTGCAGTCGATTCAAAGATATCAGTGGTTTAACCGTTTGTACGTACTCCACTATTCATCCTGTTTAATATGCCTTACCTTTTGCTGGCAAACCAGAAAATCGCTGGCGTGTTTCTAGTAGAGGAGAGGATCGATGTATTTATTCCTGTATATTAATCCTTCTTTGGATATTCCATCAGTATTCAAGAGGGAAATTTTTAATCGAGTGCGGTAATAGTGTCTCCATCGTAGTATTCTAGCATACCTCATCGGGTGAAAGATGACGTATGTCAAAATGCATTCACGATGCCCTCAAAACCGTTGAAGTTCAAAAGGACGGAGAACATCGTTTAATTGAAGATGAACATTTCAATATTTATCTTATTTATATAGTCTCAAGCATTATCGGGTTACTTTGTATGTCACCGCATCCATCGTAGTAAAATCCACTGCAGTAATGTCGTCCTTCATCGCCAAACTTGTTCTCAAGAGAGTATGTGATTGATTATACCGGAATATACAGCGAGAAACACCCTCTTTAGATATCGTAACTAATACTGATCAAACAGGTCTTCAGAGAGACGAATCTGAATAAATTCGGGACCGAAGATCCTTACTATGAAGAGGTATGTGCTAGAACTTCATTCTATCTGCTGTAGATGAGCAGGGCATCTATCTAACCTTACAAGTACTACTTGGATGAAGATTTGGCGAAGAATCCCCGAGCCAAACCACGCAAAAGAATCAGGCCAGTGCCAGAATGTATTCACGAAGATGATAAAAAGATCCTACTCCAAGTCAGGCGCAGAGCTTACAATCTCGATATGAAGTTTGCTTGGTGTGGGGTACGAATGGGGTGGAGTGGTATAGTGGGTATTGTACCGTGGATTGGTACTCTGATTCAATTGTATTTCTCATTTCTTATATTTCAAAGATCCTGCGCGATCAAAGGTTACAACTACCAGGGACTGCCACTGCGGGAGAAAGGGTTGATGATTGGTAATATACTGCTGGATTTGCTTATCGGACTTATACCGTTTGCTGGAACTATCTTGGATATCACTTATAAGACAAATTCAAGAAACGTCGTGATACTAGAACGTTATTTAGAGAAAGTTAACAAGATAAACATTGCAGTTGCGGGTTCTAAGGACTCCTTTGACTACGAAGCTGTTTTCCCTCCACCACCTGAACCTCAGAACACAGCGGATTCAACATCCGCCATGTGGTCTAAAGCTGCTGAATTTCTCCGTCGAAGATGAGGGGAGATCACCCGTCTTTTTACTAGTAACTGAAACCTCTGTTATCAGAGGGAAAGTCTACATTTTTGCCTATGCCCAGTTCGTTTGGTTGCTTAGTTTGTCTCTATGATCTGTCAACTCTACATATGTGCTGTGACTACATTCTATCTAAAAGTCCAAGCTGGTTGTCTCAATCTTGCGCGATTCTGTTTATTTACGTACTCACTGTAATACATATCAGCTTAAAAACCTACCCTCAAGTCATGAAAGATGAGAACCATCGTAAGCTTCTATAGAGTCTTCAAAGTCCTTTTACTTCTCACCTCTCACCCCAAATGCTTAGAACTGCTGCAACCAAAGATCTACCCCCCACTGTTTGATTATACAGATATACACACCAACCATATACATTCCTATATGCCAATCAACTATATTTATATATTTCAACCAACTACATCCATATACTATCGTCTCTCATTCATAAATCCCCTCTCCTCAGCTCCAGATAAGAAAACCCGAGGCTCCCATAGTAAAATAAGAGGGCACAATTTACAGATCACATAATCGGATAATTGGCTTAAAAAGCTATCAGATGTTTCATGGAGAAAGGAAATAAATCAAACTTGGCTGAGAAAATGATTTACGATTGTTTAATGGAAGAGCAAAGTTGTATAGTAGCCATATTGAATGAAATTTGGTCGACTACTTTGCCTGTAATAATTGAAGTGCAGTAGTAAGGTTTTATTTGCAGTAAATTTGGAGGGCACGCAGCTGGGAACCTGTCACTTTGATTTGTAGAACCTTTGACAGATCAACAGGTTGAGAATTCATATGAGCGACAGCTTTGACTAAAATCTCGAGGCAGCAAAGAAGAGGGAAAAACCAGAACCCACTGAACAACTCATAAACTTCCGTGGAAGCTGCTCGGCTGATGACAAAGTGTGTATAAACAGGCATTGGGAAGAATGAGTTCCGAAGCTCAGAAATTGAGAACTGAGATTCTCTCAGAGAGTTCACCTAGCAGGTCGATTGCCTCACTGAATGACCTGATACAGTCAACCCGTGAACGTGGTGATAAGTCTGATGTGAAGCAATGGCCGTTGATTCTGGATCAGCAGTTATTCTCTCGTATTATTGACGTTGCGTTAGAAGGTACTTCGCTTGAGGTTATTTCACTGTGCCTTCAGTTACTGAATGAAACGATGGAAACGAAAAGTCTGATGCAGCAAACGGAAATAGAGGATGCAATCTTCACATCTATTCATAAGAAAATTGAACTTTTCGAGTTACTGTCGCTGAAGTTCACTGCAAACAATGATAAATTCTATCATGAATGCACATCTTTTCTCTTTAATTTATTCTCTAGACTTATTGCAGTAGAAAATACTCATGCTGGTACATCTGGAAACTCTACTGACTTGCTGTTGATTCCTTTCATCAGATTGCGAGATTCTGGGCTGATCAATTCAATAGGCGACGTTATCGAAGATCGATTCCTTAGCAATGACGTGAAAGAGTCATCACTGAAAGTCAAGAGTGTTTACGACAGCGCTATTGTTCATCTCAAATCGACGTATCCTTCTTCGTCGAATTCACTTCACGCGTCGATCATCGCGGAACTCGTAGTTCTGTTATCCAGTTTGCTCGCAGTAGAAACTGGTCATGGTGGGGAGAAGAGTGAGGCGTGGGCTAAAATTGGTGTTCGCACCTCTATTGAAGAGGAACTTTCTAATCTTCCGTTGATCGATCTTCTGGATTTGCTTTCCTTTCTGAAAGACGAGAATCTCACATTCAAGAAGAAGTACACAGAACAGCTTATGTTCAGTTCAGCGGATCACTGTATGCCTCTCATTCCTATTGGTCATGAAATCTCAAATATGCTGTATGAAACCCTTATTGATGCCACTGGTAAGAGTAAATTTATAGGGATTCATTTGAGTAAATACTCTACTGGGTGGTGTCTCATGTATTTTTACACAATGAATTTCTTCCTAGAGATTTGGAAGCAAGGTAAAGCAGAGTATGGGGATCTCCATAGCTCTATTGAATTGGTCAGAGTAGTTTTCAAAAGGATAAGTGATTCTCTGACTGAACACTCGACAATTGATGATATTACTGATATATTCGAAGCACTCCACTACGATGAAGCGCGAACTCTGCAGGTTCAAAGTATCAATATTGGCATCAAGAAAGCCGCTGGTGGTTCAATCGAGTAAGTATTGCACATGTAGTTTGTTGCAGTTTGGGCGTTCATCACTTCAGAACTTTTTACTAACCTGTACTTTTCACTTGGTGAAATTTAGACTGCTTGAAAATGAGAGTTTCTCTGAAAGCAAAAACTTCGTTAAAGAGCAACGGGTGATAAGTCTGATGAAAGGCGCGTGGATTCTGGCGGAGAATCCGTTAGCTCTACAAGATAGTTCACAGTCACCAGCTATGTATTATATGTCGTTGTCGAGTGATAGGAAGCTTCTTCAGTATCAAAGGTACAATGAGAAGCCGACTACACTACGAGGATTCAGGAAAGCATGCTCTACGATCAACGTATCGACAATCGGCGGAGTCGAGATACAGAAACTGGAGCCTCAAGAGAGTCATAAGCCCAAAGTCATTCATTTGAACTCTCGCAGAGTTTATACAAAGATCACTCTAGTTTCAAAGGACAAATCTCCTCAACCATTGTTAGTATTCTATACAGATACATCAGAGCAGGCTTACGAGTGGGGGGATGGACTGGAGTTGATAACAAAAGGTGATTCTGTTTCCAAAGACACAAAGGATCAAATTGAGCTAATGCGCGATATAAAGATGAAGTATCGTTTGAGCTTCATGTCGAAGGACTCATTGTCTGTGTTGGCAAAATCAAACGGCGACTCTCATGCGGGAGAAGATATGGATGACTTGGACCAGGATATGATTGAGGATTTTGATTACTTTTATAGCTGACGAGGTAAAAGATAAATGTTAGGCAGCTGTAGAATAAAATAATGCCCATATTTCTACAACTCAGTTCTTTATTATTCCCATTGATTTTGTAGATCTACTCTATATCATGACGTGACTATATAAACAGACCCATGCAAATCCGCTTATTTGCGAGGTTTGCTGGTTCTCTTCTTCGAGCCCTTCTTTGCACTCTTCTTTGTTATCTTCGACCTAGTTGCTCTGTCGACTTTCGTTTTCTTATAAGGTCTAACCTCAGGCTCAGAATCAGCTTTCTTCTTAGACGATTTTGAGTCAGATTTCTTGTCATTAGCACCACCTTCTTTTGACTTCTCACTGGTAAACCAAGTTCTTTTCGGTCTTGATTGAATTTCATTTTTAAATTTCAGCAGATTTTCACCTTTCTGTAATTCCATCTCAGCAATTGCCAGCTGTTTTTGACTTTTTTCCTCTGAAAGAACCTCTTCAATTGTTTCTTTCAACGATTCGATTTTCTTATTTACAATCTCTATTTCGGGCCAGCTGACGTTATGAGCTAAAGTTTTACCGTTCCCTGATTCCTTCACATTTGACAAAGCTTGTTTGACTATGCTTCTTTCGTTTGCCGACTCTCCAACAAAGGAAATACTTCTACCAGTTCTACCGGCTCTGGCAGTTCTGCCTACACGGTGAATGTAGACTTCGTAAGACTTTGGCATATCATAGTTGATAACCACTTCAACCTTCGGGATATCTAATCCTCGAGACGCCAAATCTGTGCAAATTAGTACAGAGCATTTCAGATCTTTGAAAGCTGTAACGTTGTTGAGACGCTGCTCCTGCGTTAGAGAACCATGAAGTTCTCCAACTTTTACACCAAGCAAACCCAGAGTAACCCTCAGTCGATGTGCGACCTCCTTCCGCGAAACGAACACTATCGTTCTTTGGCTGTTAAGAGCTGTGAAGCTTTTCAATACATAGAATAAAACAGCTGGTTTCAAAGACTCCCTTTTTCTTATTCGAATGAACTCTTGGACCAATTTCTCAGCAGCTTGTTTTGGAGGATTCACCATAATTCTTACTGGCCTTTTCATTGATAACTGGACCAGATCTTTGATTTTAGAATTCATAGTCGCCGAAAACAAGAGAGTTTGTCTTTTCTTGGGTATTAGACTCAGAATCTCGTCCAATTCAACCTGAAATCCTTCTTCTAGCATTCTATCGGCCTCATCAATCACTAAGATTTCCACATCGTCAACAGAGAAACTTGCAGAGTTTCTTATATGATCAATGATTCTACCAGGGGTCGCCACAACAATGTCTGGCCTTGCTTTCAGCTCTTGTTCCTGTTGGCGCAGGTTTAATCCACCAATAGCTAAGCCGAATCTCAAATTATTGATAAATTGTCCCAACTTTCGTCCAACATCACTGACCTGAATACCCAGTTCTCTCGTCGGAGTCAATATAATAACTCTCGTGGCAGAAATATTCGTTGGTTTGTAAAGTAGCCTCTCCAGAATTGGGATGATATAAGCAGCAGTCTTACCGGAACCTGTAGCGGCACCTGCCACTATATCTTTTCCCATTAAAGCAACTGGAATTACTTTGCTTTGAATAGGTGATGGTGAGCTGTACCCCAAGGCGGTGATACCCCGCAGCGTGGGTCGAGACAGCGATAGCGAGTTGAAAGTTTTATGAATGGAAGCATTGGAGAACTGGGCTTCTTCTTCGACGTTGAAGAACTCTTTGATCTTTTCAGGCGAATCTGTTTCGGAGTCCTCATCATCCTCCTTAGCGTCAGCAGAAAGTTTCTCAGATGTCTCGGTTTTGCTCTCATTTTGATCATCAGAACTTTCATCACCTTCATCATCATCATCATCATCATCATCATCATCATCATCATCATCATCATCATCATCATCATCATCATCATCATCATCATCATCATCATCATCATCATCATCATCATCATCATCATCATCATC